>CM059265.1:37318739-37326239 GCA_030347295.1 Setipinna tenuifilis
TGAAAATCGGAATTGTGGCTACAAATATACTCCATATAACTACAGGAAACAGCTGGCAGCATGGCATTGGTTGCCCAAAGAGGAACTCGCCTATTCATCAGTTTTTTTTTTTTTGCAATTCTTGGTAGAGAGTTCCATTAGCTGAAACTCAGATCTTGTGTCAGACAGTTACACATCTACAAACGGTATCACTCTCGCCCCTCATGCCAGATGCTTGGCCACTTCAGAGCACAACCCTCACATAGGTAATGTTCCTGCCTCCGAGACGAGAGATAATGTTCCCGCCTTCGCCCAGAAATCCTTTTGTTCGAGCTCGTGCCTGAGCAGTACTATCGCCCACTTTAAACGCTTTGTGGATGGAACAAGGTTTTCTTCTCAAGCTATACACAATGGCTGCTTGGCTGAGCTGATGCAATCTTGGGGTTATTCCAGAAGTAGTAGAGGGGTGACTGGATTATTAATATCTCCCCCTCCCTTCTTCCCGTCCCTCGAGCACGGGTTTGACATCCCCATCATGTTTCAGACCAAAAAACACATAAAAAGAGAAGAAGCCCAAGTGCTGAGTTTCAGGGCTCTTTTTTTCTCGATTTAACTCACTTGGTGGTGAGTAATCCTTAGCAACAGATTTGTTTCCTGTCATTTTTTCCAAAAAAAAAAAACTCCCTCCATTCGACCCTGGCTCCACATGCGTGACCGAGAGTGCAGTTTGTAGCGCGATTTTCTAAAGCTTGATCGTAATTACTGCCTTTTTTCATAGCACGCCCGAAGCACAGTACTGTTACATATTCATATATGTGTGTATGCGTGTTTATGTCTATGTGGAGTGTGTGACTCTTTGTTTAAGTATGATGAAGCAGCATTGATGTGTGTGTGTGTGTGTGTATGTGTGTATGTGTGTGTGTCTGTGTGCCGCTGTGTGTGTGCCTCTTTGTTTAAGTAGGCTGTATGATACAGCGTTTGTATATGTGTGTGTGTGTGTGTGTGTACATGTGTGTGTCCAAAAGGTACCCCAAAGAAGTTATTGCTCTAAATTAATTGAAGGAATTAAAATTTAAATCAGAACATAAGAATTTTGTTATATTTCACAGTGCTGTTCTTTTAAGTCAAAATCACATAGTTACATTATTAATGTTTGTGTGTGAGTGAGTGTATGTGCGCCTGTGTGTGTGTGCATCTTCCCTGTACAAAATTAGCAAAATATCCATTAACAAAACCGTGTCTTTGGTGCATGCCCATGTTTTTGTGAGAGGTGTGTCCTGTGTGTATGTCTATATGTGCTGTGTGTATGTCTATATTGATGCCACTTGCGCTGGCGTTAGTGAAACCCTTTGAGCAATTAAGAGTGTTTGAGAGGGCTTTGTTGGAGGAAAATGTTGTATAGGCTGTTATTTTCTGACGTGTCACAGGGGGTTGTGTTCATTCACTCTGCATTATCCCGCAGTCATCAATATTTCACAGCTGTTGTTATTATGACTCCTTCATTGGCTAATGTTGCCTGCCAGCTTGCACGCAAGCCCTCTAGCTCAAACACAACAGTCCCCCTCCCCACCACCACACACACACACACAAACACACACATACTCACACACAACACCCCCCACCACCACACACACAGACAAACACACACGTACTCACACACACAAACACACACGTACTCACACACACTCTCCGCCCCCTTCTGTCAGGGACGAGGGGAGATTGACAGACGGTTGGCTTGCGTGACCATGGAGCCTTAGTCAGTCATCCAGCATGCGCTTTCTCTCTCTCTCTCTCTCCCTCTCCCTCTCTCTTTCTCTCTCCCTCTCTCTCTCTCTCCCTCTCCCTCTCTCTCCCCCTCTCTCTGTGTGTCTCTCTCTCCCTCTCTATCTCTCTCCTTATCTCTCTCTCTCCCTCTCCCTCTTTCTCTCTCTATCTCTCTCTCCCTCTCTCTCTCTCTCTCTCTTTCTCTCTCTCTCCTATTTCCTGGTTAAGCGTGAGGGGGTGGGAGTAGAGGCGAGGGAGGCGGGGACAGGCTAATGAGATGGCTTCAGGGCCACCCCACCCCCTTGAGTTGGTTGTGAATATATCATTGCTGTGGACACGCAAGGGCTGCCACAGGAGGGGAGGGGGGGGGGGGGGGGGGGGGGGGGGGGGTGACGCAGGGGAGGCAAGAGTTCAGGAGTGCAATTATAGTGTGGTGGCTCTTCCTCACTGTGGCCAACAGATGGCGCTGTAAAGCTCAAACTTCAGTGTGTTTGGACTAGACTAGAGCCTTCTGAGTGCAAGTCAACTTCTTTGTCTCTTGGGAAGAATATGTTAAGCAGTTGTGTTTGCGGTGTTTTTTTTTTTTTTTAAATGCACACACAGGCTTGAAGTGTAAAGTAATTTAAAATGAGGTGACCCTTGTAAAGTGTGGAGGATGGATTTTATTATAACCTTTGAGAGTTTTATTAAAAACATTGAGATCAATTGAGGTCAATTGAGGAAGTAGGTGTAACCATTGGCTTTTGTAATTTCCAAAAAACTAAAAACACAAATTCAAAGCAATGTATTTTTTTAAACAGAGGTGAGATCCCTTGTGAGATGTGATGTGTACTCGTCATTGAGAATTCCCAAGTCGTGGTATAATGGGAGTTGTGCATCTCTCCTAGCCTGGTAAAACCAGACCCTCGTACTGAACTTCATTCTGTTCATACCGTTCACTTAGTACCTCTGTACAAAATTATAAGATGTCCGAGGGGCTGGTTTACCAGGCCACATCTCTCCTGTATGTGACAGTTTGACACGCAGCTCTCCTCACTTCCACTAGGGGCGCTCTCTAAAGCAAACCCACCATCTGGCCCGCATGAGAAGATCCACTGCCTCTGGTTTGAGAACATGGGGAAAATATGCCATTCCAAAATGTAAAAATAGTTTGTTTTCGAAGTGGTGTAGAGTTTACAGCATTCTGGAAAGATGACCCTCCCTCCTCTCTCCTCTATTTTGTTTTCCTTCTTTTTTATTTTTTTTACTCTCCCATCCTGCTCCAGTGTCAGCCAATTTCGGCTGCTCAAAAGGAAGTTTCTGAGAAACTCATCAGAAACCAAATATGTGTGGAGTGTCGAATAAGCAATAAAAACTCCACTGTCGGCACGAAAGCTGTCCGTGCTGGCTTGGAGGGGTGTATTTGTGCGATGTTGACTTTTTGGGGCTTTGCACGCAAACTTGTGTAGGTCTCTGGAAAAAAAAATGTCTGAATCCTTGGGTTTCTTGGCATCATGTAGCATGTCTCTGTGTGGGCAAAGGAGAGAGCGCTGCGTGTTGCTTTAGTAGTATTGTTGTTTGCATGTCTGTATTTGTGTCAAGTAAAGGGGCGGAGTAAAGTAAAGGAGTGTCTGCAGATGTATGTGTGCGTGCTGATAATTGTGCGTGAGTGAGTATGCGTGCGTGTGTATGTATGTGCGTGTTTAAATGGGTGTCTTTGTTGGGGTGAAAGGGTGCATGCGTGTGTGGGTGCATGTGTGCGTGTATATGTTTGCGTGCATGTGTCTGCATGTATGCTTACATGTGTGTGTATGCCCGCACGCATGTGTGTGTGTGCACATGTGTGTGTGTGTGTGTGTGTGTGTGTGTGTCTGTATGTGTGTGTCCTCCGCCACAGGATGTGTGATATATACTAAGCCATGCCTCAGCTGTGTTGTCTTGTGCTGTGCTGTGCTGTGCTGTGCTGTGCTGTGCTGTGCTGTGTTGTGTTGTGCTGTGCTGTGCTGTGCTGTGTTGTGCTGTGCTGTGCTGTGCTGTGCTGTGCTGTGCTGTGCTGTGCTGTGCTGTGCTGTGCTGTGTTGTGCTGTGCTGTGCTGTGCTGTGTTGTAGTGCGGAGGGTTCGTGACTGGCCCCATAGGACCCTTTTGTTTTGGTGGGTGTGCTGTGCCTGATCTCATTTGGGTGTCGTGCAGCGCACTCACGCCCATGGATTACCCAGTGTGTGACAGTGTGTGGACACATGCGACTGACTGGCTACGTGTATGTCTGTGTGTTGTGTTGTGTTGTGTTGGCGTGGTATGGTATGGCCATTTGTTCACAGGAGATCTATGTGCCATGGCATAGATGATAAAATGATGCACACTCTAACACACACATACACACATTCATGTGTAGACACACACATGCTTGTACAGACACACACACACACATACACACACTCTGGACAGACACCTGTCTCCTCTTGCAAAGAAGTGTCTAAGATGACACACATCTTAGCAGCATAGATGGAAAGAGATGGCGAAAGATGGTTTGTGAATTTGAATTTGGAATTGGCATCTTCTAACTGACATTAGACATCTTCTGACTGACATTTGATTGTTTTTCCAGTCCAACCTCCTTATCTTTTCATACTTTAAGCAGAGCAGCCTTACTCTAGTCTAGGGTCAGGTGTGTCCATCTGATATTTACTTTTCTCTCCGTCTTTGTCTCTTCTTCTTCTTCTTCTTCTTCTTCTTCTTCTTTTTCTTCTTCTTCTTCTTCTTCTTCTTCTTCTTCTTCTTCTTCTTCTTCTTCTTCTTCTTCTTCTTCTTCCTCCTCCTCCTCCTCCTTCTCCTCTCTTTGTCTCTCTCTGTTTCTCTGCCTTTTTCTTTTTTCTTCCTCTCTCTTTGTCCTTCTGTCTCATACACCCCATCCCCCACCACCTTTCTCTTGTAGCCATCCAGGACAAGCCCTGCGGCAAGCACATCAGTGAGCCCCCCAGCGCTGCAGCTGACCCCAGGAAGGAGGCCTTTCCAGTGGGGTCCAGTGTGTTGGAGAGTGACCTCCTACTGGAGGTGAGAGGAGAAGAGTTTGTGGAGGTGCTTGTGCATGTCTATGTGTGTGTGCATGTCTATGTGTGTGTGTGTGTGTGTGTGTGTGTGTGTGTGTAAGGGAGTGTGTGGCATGTGTGTCTTAAAAAATCTGGGGAATAAATAAATAAATTGACACTACTGGAGGTGAGAGGCGTGCATGTGTATATGTTTGTGTGTGTGTCTGTGTGTGTGTGTGTGTGTGTGTGTGTGTGTGTGTGTGTGTGTGTGTGTGTGTGTGTGTGTGTGTGTGTGTTGCTCATCAGTTATGACATGTCTGTTTTGACACTGAGTCAGGTCCACCTGCAGTCCACAGTCACTTTTGCTGGCTCACACCACCTAGCCATGAAATACATAACAGATGCACACACACACACACACACACACACACACACACACACACACACACACACACACACACACACACACACACACACACACACACAAACACACACATCATGCTGGAGAGATGAGCCTAGGAAAACCCAGTAAAGCAGGGACTCGAGAGGACAATAAACATTTCATGGGAAACACAAATGAACCTCTCTCTTAAAAGACAAACAGGGTGGGGCGTGGTGTGGTCTGGCATCAGACCATCACCATCCCACCACCACCAACCCACCCCTCTCCTTAGCCCCCCACCCCTCCATGTTTCCCACCACCCATCTTGTCTTTGTTTTTATGTTGTTTTTTCCCCTCCTTTTTTCGATCCTCCTCCTCCTCCCGTCTTCCACTCTTTCCATTGCTATGCCAGCCACATAAACGGCTTGATCTTCTTACTCACCCCCACCTACCCTAGCACTCCCCTCACCCCCCCTCTCACCCCACCACCCCCCCAACACCACCCACCGTTGGCGTGACAGTGCAGAGAGTCTGGGTGGAGCTGTGGGACAGGGTGGGATGTGGCGGAGAGAGGGGTGAAGCGCTGATCGTGACACTGTTAGGTCAGTGTCACAGTGGAGGGAGCAGGGCAGTGCGGGGTGGGTGGGAACGGGAGGCCCTGGCTGACCCCGGGGGTGACAGAGCTGGCAAGGAGCATGGCGGAGTCACGCGAATGTCAACAAGGAAAAAAAAAAACGTGTTTGCTATCTAATCGTGTGCTGACACACACACATGCACGCACACACGCACAAAGGCATATGCAATACGCATAGGCGAGAACAAAGAGAATATAGGCGAGAAAAGATAGCAAGCCACACACACACACGACACACACACACACATACACACACCACACACACACACACACACACACACACACACACATACACACACACACACACACACACACACACACACACACACACACACACACACACACACACACACACAGTAAAAGGACAACAAACAAAGGGAGAAGGAGAGAAATAAAAAAACATAAAGACACAGTGTGTTTTGATCTACTACTTGAAAAGGATGTACACAGTGTGCCTTGATCTACTACTTCAAACGGATTTATGCTGTTTATTTAATTAAAATTAAACAAATATCATGTCTGTTTATTAAACATATGTATTTATTTTGTAATCTGTTTTTCTTTTTTCAGTCACTGACTGGATTTGCTTTGGTTGTGAGCTCTGATGGCATGATTTTCTACGCCTCCTCGTCTATTGTGGACTACTTGGGCTTCCATCAGGTAGGCTGCAGCCTCTACAGTACCTTTCAGTGTGATTTGTTAACAATGTAATAATAACCAGTGGTGTTGCTTGTAAGAGTCACATTGAGTTTTATGATATATCGATTGCTATTAGAAATGAGAAGTGTCAACATGAATGCTCTTTTGTCAGTAGAAATTGCAAAATAAACATAATTCTTTGTCTGTGTCTTAGTAAGAGATGTATTTAATTATCTAATTATGCATTTTTGTTCTCGCTAAAAAACATCAGCAGGTACATGCTGATGTAGTAACATGCTTTGTAGTACAGTAAATGACTGTGTGTTGCCTAAGACAGTCAAATTCCATACTCAAGCATGTAACAAAGAGATACAAAAATGCCACACTCTTCTGGGAGTTGGTCTCCAAACAGCTGTGGTTGATGGCAGAGAAAACAAAAGTCTATGCGAGTATGTTGCAAGGCTTTCCCACAATTAACTTTATAAATAGAAATTCAATTGTTCTCGCCTCGCTTAGTGTACCACTCGCAAACAGACCTCTCCAAAGAGACCCTCTGCGAACAGATCTTTCCACACTGTGTCCCCCTAGCGAGCATGATCTGTTGGTGCCCTGATCAGAGAGGATCTGACAAAGAAGTCATCAGATCTTCGACCCTCTGAGGGGGGGAAAGCTGCCATGCTATTGGATGCATGTGGTGAGCGTGCAAAGTGAGCGTCGTCTCCACAAAAGCCAAGCCAAGCGTTGTGTTGCGTTGCGTGTCTCGAATGCAGATATTATGGGAAGGTTGAATATTTTAGAGGGAGTTTGTCGTTTTATGAACAGTGGGTACAGCTGAAGCTATGGAGGAGGAGGAGGAGGAGGAGGAGGAGGAGGAAAAAGAGGAGGAGGAGGAGGTGGAGGAGGAGGAAGAGAAGGAGCTGGTTGTGGCGGGGAGGAGGGGAGGGGAGGAATTACGAGTGTGGGCAGGCTTTAGGAGGGTTTTTTCCCCATCAGCGTCTGTCCTCATGCGAGCAGCCCTCGGTGTCACGCAAACCCGACTCGCAAACAAGCCAGCCAGCACACTGGCGGCCCAGCAGCAGCAGCAGCACAGACTGG
>CM059265.1:37331239-37396239 GCA_030347295.1 Setipinna tenuifilis
GTTCACAGCCAGAGGAGTGAGGTGTTGCACAGTAAGCTGTATGAAAACCTGCATGGGCAAGGCATGGAGGGGTACTGCGGAGAGGCGGGCAAGGAGGACGGCAGGTACATGGCACATGGGGAGTGCTACAGCGACATGATGGTCCCAGAGGCCACCATCAAGACGGAGCAGGACTCGGACTCGGAGAATGGCTGTCACACGTACGCCACTGCGCAGCAGGGTCACGGCGTCTGGCCGGCCAGCGAGAGGCGCTACGGGGTCGGGGTCGGGGTCGGGGTGGCATACGCACCCGAGGGCCCGCCTGTGAAGAACGAGTCTGACTTCTACGAGCACTACACCCCGTGCCAACGTGGCAAGCCTGGCATGAGCCCGCCGCTGAACGGGCACCACAAGTACCTGTATGCTAGCGGCAGCAGCAGTGCCAGTGCCAAGCCCCTGAAGTGTGTTCTGAACAAAGACGCCTCGGAGCCGCTGGTTGTCAGCCCGGGCGTTAACTGTGTGGATGGGCATGTGTATCCCAACGGCATGGCAGAGCACAAAGCCTACATGCAGCAGGACTACAAGCTGTACGAGTTCAGAGGTCGCGGTCTAGTGCACGCCATCAAGCGCGAGCCCATGGACTCCCCACCCTGGTCCGAGGGCAACCATGACCTGAGCCAGATACACATGCAGAGGAACATCATGGCAAACTGCACAATGAACGCCATTGTACACAAGTCGAATCCCTACGTATACATGCAGTAACTTCAGGCCCGCAACCTCTTCTTCTGTTAATTTGCAGCCATTTTTTTTTTTACATTTATAACATTGAAATTAAAAAAAATCTCAGGATTACCTCAGTTTAGAGTGAGAGGAGATTTTCCTCTCATTTTTTTAAGTAAGTAGATTTTTATGAGGAGGCACTTTTTACATGTTTTAGCAATATTTTAGACAGTGTATTTTGTGTGATTAAATGTACCTTTTAAACATTACCTCAAAAGCTGTATAAATATTTGTGAAAGATACTAATGAGAGTGGATCCCTCTCTTTCAGTGTTTTAAAAGTGTTGCAGTTTTAATATCTGTTTTATTGTGAAGACATACATTTGTAAAGATCACAACATTGTTGAATAACCTGAGCAATGTGGGTTGAGCTGAATTAGATTCAGACATTGTAGGAGTAGCTTATGGTATGACTTTACAACTTCACATAGATATCAATAAAACTGTGTGTGCATCATTATTTGTTTTTAGCTTTCTCTTGACTGCCATTTCCTACAATTATCTATGAAGAACCTTCTGATCATGTATGTTGTTTTTTGTATATTTGAAATGGTGTTTGTTGAATATTAAAAAAAGGAAAGAAATCATGATGTAAAAATTGCTTTCATGTTTGACATAATAGTAAAATCTTCATGTAATAATAGACATTATTACTTTTTTCTAACACTCGTTTCTCCATAATTTTAAATAATTTATAATTATATTAGTGACTTTCTGACTAAATTAGTATAATTGATGTAATGTTTCAAATGACCAATAGGCCTAGATACAGACTATACCTCAGTGTGGTTTTCTGTACAAATAGTGAGACAGGACAAGGCAAATTAAAATGTCAATTTATAATTCACAATTTCTGTATAAAGAATGAAATTATCTGACAAATTTAACATTTTGTGACAAAAATCTGATTAAATTATTGACATTTTTATTGTCATTTTTGCTTTGAATATAGGCCATAGTCCTTGTCTATCTTTCTCAAAGCCTGTTTAAAAATGACATGTGTCAGTTTAGTATTCAATACCAGTGCAGATTTATTTTCAGTTTAATTCCTATGTTTTCACCTTGAAATTGTAGGATTTATTTGTATTTTGTGTGAATAACTTTTGTGGTCCTGTGTAGCCTATTTATTATTGATGTTTCTGTGTAGTGGTATTATGTGTCTTTGTAACTAAACCAAGGGATGCTCTGCACTGTTTCATTCTTCTTATTCTTCTTCTCTTTTTTCCTTTTTCTTTCTTTCTTTTTTTTTTTTTTTTACTTTTTACACTGAAAGGATTCATCCATTGAACGAATCTATTTTGCATTCTGTTTTGCTGCTGAGCAGCCATCATGTGGTCCATACGCCACTTACTTTCACACAGCCTATTTTGAGATGTGTTCGTTAATAAATGCTAATGCTCTAACAAACCTGTCTCTTCTGAAGTCAATCTAATCCGCGTTATAAACTGACACTGGTTTTCAGTAGAGTGTTTTAATAAAAACGAAATTTAAATATGCAGTACAAAAGAAAAGATGTTTATGGTGTATTTTTCAATTCAGGAGTGGCAAAACTCTGTGCAGCTGTGACGTCATTTCAAAACCTTGTCAGCAGTGTTGTCAGCTGCTTCGCTGCTGAGAGGGAGGTGGGTGCAGCGGTGCTCTGAATGGAACAAGCCAAGAGATTTTTTTGGCCACCGCTATTTCGGGGACTACGATACCCATTGACTTCCAAGTCATTTGTGAGGGAATTCAGTTGTTGACAGCTCTATCGCGGTGCTCTTTCACGGTGCATCCTGCAGACACATTTTGCTTTTTCCAACCCCACATATTTCAGACTAATACGCGAGAAAGGAAGCCAATGTACAAGTGTCCAATCCAAGTGTTCGCATAAGCCCAGCAAGAAGCCGAATGTGTGACACAATGGCTTTTACTTAATTGTTCTTTTCTTTCATATAATAACATTCAAGAGTAATAACTCTGTCTACCTTTCTCGTCTAAATCACAGGCTATATGGTGCAGCCGACAGATGCAAACAATTAGGCTATAATCCTACAAGACTACTCACTGGAACTAACGATAGGAATTGCCCTTTCAAAATGTTTCAGGATTGTGTAACACAATCTTGCAAAAAATTAGAAAAAATGCAACTCCTTGCACAGGACACACTTTGCACAAACTCATAGCACAAACTTACCACACAGTAGCTGTCATACAAGGATACAAGGATGGTTTATTGTCACATGCATACACACTGGTCTTACTTACCTGCCTGAACTCTACATTCTGGTGGCATACTACTATGACTCACCAGTTTTACTGTATGTTCACTAATTTCGCTGCATGTCCTACGTTTAAGAATAGAAATAGTCAATTAGGCTTGGTCTACCTGAGTTATTTGCTTGATTGACAGCGTACTCGTGCAGAATTTTGCTAACGCAATGGGCATCGTAAATCCCCGAATAGCGGTGACCAGAGAATTCATGCTCTCTGTTTGACGGCGGTGGAACAAGTATCAGGAACTGTCGGAGTATAACGCCGTATTGGAGTTATGAAAACAGTTTGATCAATGGTTTTTAATGCCTTTTGGAAATAGTTGGAGAGTTCCTGTGTTGGTAAGCATACCACGATGATTTTACTTTGCTAGTTTGTCGTCGGTTTCTTGTAGCAAGCCGGTCACTTATGTCTTGGCCTGATTATGCATTTGATAGCAAGCTCTCCTTAGTAGCCTAGCGAATCTAGTGATAGCTGGGTACCATTGGCACACAGTACACGGGAAGTGTGTAAGGGGTTCGACATGCTATTTGTATTGTTTATCTTTTAGGAATCCCAAAGATACATTATGTGTTTATATTCCAGCTCTCGAGATTAAGGGTTTTGTGACACCGTCTGCTAAAAGGTTAGCATGTTATGCTACTTACTGTAGCTGTCTGGAAATCCAGCTCTGCTACTGTGTAGGGATACGCTACCTTTAGCAAGGGGGCGGCTATCAGTTGCTGAACATTAGCTAGTGTTATGATTGACGGTGGTTATTATTATTTACCAGGATTTATCGATCGATCCACCATCCCTGTGTTGAGATGCAGCTAGTCTGATCTGTGTGCTACCAAGAGAGGTAAGAAACCATGGACAAAAACTGATTCATGTCGTGTGATTGAAAAACAGGGTAACGTTAGTAATCAACTTGCGATGCTTACTTTTAAAGGTCAACAAACATAGTAAAATATTGCCATACGCACTACATCGACAGAATAAATAGTTATCGGGCAACGTTTCAACGTGCGGCTGTGCAATTTTCTTATTTCCACAGGGTTAGTCATTTACTGTTGTCAAGCCAGAGCGCGTCCAAACCATGGAAGAGACTAGTCGGGAAGCTGTCGGTATGGCAGTGCAGAGAGTTGCGGGGATGCTCCAGCGGTCAGATCAGCTGGACAAAGTCGAGCAGTATCGGCGCAGAGAGGCACGCAAGAAAGCATCTGTAGAGGCTCGTCTTAAGGTAATGAATGTGTCTAAAACTGAGCTAACTGTCTCTTACTGTGCCATCTCTCACCAGAAAAATGATTATTCAAATAGGTCATGCTAATACCACCATGTGCCTTTTGTATATGGTGTTGACATCATGTTCCCCTTGTAATGTATGAAACTTTTTGCATCCCTTGTGGCGCTCAGGCTGCTATTCAGTCCCAGTTGGATGGTGTGCGCACCGGGCTCCTGCAGCTGCACAATGCGTTGTGTGACGTGAAAGACATCCAGAACTCCCTGGCAGACGTCAGTAAGGACTGGAGGCAGAGCATCAACACCATAGAGAACCTCAAGGACGTCAAAGACGCAGTAGTACAGCACAGCCAGCTGGCCTCTGCCGTAGAGAACTTGAAGAACATTTTCTCAGGTTAGCATTTTGTTTGACCTTATTAGTTAAGTTATATTGTGAGATGTTTTGCTGGACATATCTGCACAAACTTCCCACAGTGCTCAAATCTGATCACAAGCCAGTCCTTCCTGCTTATTTTTAAAACTTCCTATCTAGCCCTCCTCCACAACATGAACTGTGCACACTCAAGAGCCAAGCAAGGCTACATCAACTGACAGAGCTTTGGAATATTATATGACAACACAAACCACTGCACAGTAGCATAAAAATAGAATTAAAAACACAGGGTCATGAGTTGTTTGGCTCTCTCACACACACACGTCCTACCCCTATCTCTACAGTGCCTGAGATCGTGCAGGAGACCCAGGACCTGATCGAGCAGGGCGAGCTGCTTCAGGCTCACCGCAAGCTGATGGACCTGGAGCGCTCGCGTGATGACCTGTTGTACGAGCAGTACCGCATGGACAGCCGCAACACGCACGACATGGACCTGATCCGCCGCTACTTCGGCCAGGTGCAGCCGCTCTCCGACGAGCTGGCCAAGCAGCTGTGGATGGTGCTGCAGCGCGCCATGGTGACGGTTCGCCGCGACCCCACCATGCTGGTGTCCGTGGTGCGCATCATCGAGCGTGAGAAGATCATCGACAGCCGCATGCTGGACCGGCAGAAGCAGACCGGTTTCATCCCGCCGGGGCGGCCCAAGCGGTGGAAGGAGCGCATGTTCGAGGTGAGAGATGGAGGGGAGGGAAGGCTCGCTCGCTGTCCATGTCGCAGCATCAAAAACATTCGCTTTTTTTTGGGGGGGGGGGGGGGCGGGGTTTAAAGGAGGGTGTATAGTTATTAAAGGCCTGAAACACTTGGAGATCCTGAGATGCACTACTGATGAAGTGTCCTGGAAATGTTCACTGACCAACTAGATCCTGTGACTTGACAAATAAACCCAACAATGGGATACTTAACTCAGGAAATAATAGAATAATAATAAAAAAAACATAAAATGCTAAATTTCCTCCCAAACAATAGTGTATTAGAACACAGTTTGTTTTAGTACACTATTGGCTTAAACCCGTTCTCTCAAAGGTACTCTTTCTAGGTACACAAGTATTCTCTAAAATGTGCAGGGACAGTTTCCCAGCTATACATTCCGCCACTTATTGTTCTGGTGTATTTTTATTAGAATCAGTGCCTGTTTGCATGACTGATGTTACACATGTCTTGCACTCTTTTTTTTCATTCTCCGTCTGTCCCTCCTAACCTCACTCCCTCTCTTTCTCCCTCTCTTTGACCTCTTCCTCTCTCTCTTTCTTCCTCTCTTTCTCCTTGTCTCCCTCCCTCCCATCCATCTCTTCTATCCCTTCCATCCATCCCTCCATCCCTCCATGCATGGCAGGAGCTGAAGGAGACCGTGAGCAGGCGCATCGAGGGCACGCAGTCGGAGACGCGCGACTCAGACAAGATGTGGCTGGTGCGGCAGCTGGAGCTGACGCGCAAGTATGTGCTGGACGACCTGATGGTGGTGCGCAACCTGATGGTGCAGTGCTTCCCACCACACTACAACACCTTCAGCTCCTTCTTCTTCAACTACCACACCGCCGTCGCCGCCAACGTGCGCGAGCTGGCGGCCGGGGACCTGGAGGCCAATGAGATCGTCTCGCTCCTCACCTGGGTCCTCAACACCTACAACAGGTGAGACCAGCCAGGCGAGGCGAGGAGAAGAATTGAATAGAAGAGGTTGCACTGTGAGATAGCATTGCAAGACCGGCTGTCTGAAGTGTATAATATTGAGTTTAAGAGGCAGTGGTGGCCAAATGGTTTCAAAGTCGGGTTTATAACCAGAGGGACAGAGGTTTGATTCTTCATACCAGCAGGAGGAGTGTGTGTGTGTGTGTGTGTGTGTGGGCGGGTTGAATAAACAGTGCTGTATTGCACTGTATATAGTGTTGCATTTGTCCACATGAACCAATAACTCTCTGGTGACTAGTAAACACAGCACCTACATTAAGGCTCTGATTTGAGGTGTATGACTGGATAGCTGGAGTGGGGAGAATGCATCTTGTGTTGTGATGCTGTACGTAAGTGTGTGTCATTACAACACATAAGTGCATAATGCCATTTTTACACTGCAGTGTTTGTATGATATCTCCAAAGCTGTTTGAACAGTCTTTATTCATGGTCAAGGATCAAGGGGTCAGATGTGCAGGTCACGTGGGCCCACAGGGCTATGTGTGGCATTGCTTAAACACACTATTTGCATGATGTCTCCTGCACATCTCCACCTTCACCGACACATATTTTCCCATTATGAGTACTTCATAAGGTGTTAGGGTCAAAGGTCACCATCTCTTTCTGCCCACTTGTGCAGTAAGTTAGAGCAGACTGAGGCCTACCAGTTGACACAAGGCACTGGGTTGATCTTCAGTTTCTTCACACATCTCTGAATCCTCCTTTCCCGTCTTTGCTCCTTGCCTAAGTTGCCCATGGTTTGCCGACCGCTTTGCCGTCTGGTAGCGTTTTCACATCTTCCACAGGAAAAGATGATCAGTAATGTGATGTATCCACAATCTGTGCTTTCATGGCAGCAGATAGTCCAAGCACAGCAGAAAGCTATTAGCTCAATATTTAAAGTTCTGCTGTCTCGAGGCATTAGAAGAGAGGAGGGATAGCGTGTGTGTGTGTGTGTGTGTGTGTGTGTGTGTGGGAGAGGGGTGGAGGAGTTTAGCATACCACGCTAGCAGAGCTGGTGTGCATATATACAGAAGAAGAACAGTACAGTACATTGCGTGTGGTGTAGTTAGGCTGGGGAGGGAAATTATGTACAAGGGCCCTCAGGTAAACCCAAAAGCAATTGGTTCTCTAGTGCACATACACACACAGACAGACACACACACACACGCACACAGGCGAGGAAAATCCTGACATGAAAAAAACGTAAGCCTTAGAACAACTTTCAGGATGACTGGATAAATTTGTCTTATCCAAGTGTCTTCTCCCTAGTCATTAATCAACCAAAGAGCAGCAGAATCAGGATCAAGTATAAATATTAGCGTATGCTCTTAATTATAGAACGTAAATTAGAAGTGTGAACATCAGTTCAGTTATTTTGGGCACAAGTTATGCATTTTATCTGTCTCATTGCGTTTGCATGCGTGCGTGTCTGTGTGCGTGTCTGTGTGCGTGCATGTGCGTGCGTGTGTGTGCATATGTGTGTCTGTGTGTGTGTCTGTGTGTGTGTGTGTTTCCAGCGTGGACATGATGGGCCACCCTGAGCTGAAGGTTGAGTGTGATGTGACCCAGCTGGAGCCCCTGCTGTCCCAGGATGTGGTGGATGAGCTCCTCAGCAAATACATCCAGACCTTCACTGTGAGTGCTGTGAACACGTCACTTTAACTGGCAGATGTGCATCTAGCCATCTAGGCATTACAAACCCTCTGTCATTTCAATGGTAGAATGAATAAGATTCAAACAAAGTTCAGACATTTACAGTGAGTCCAGAGCATAGATTGTATATAAGGGACCTGGATAAACCCTCTGCGATGTCACGCATAGACTTTCTCACAGACTGAATGAAGCATAAATTGAAGGTTCCGTGCTTCTGTAGCGCCCATTGACTCATACGGTACTACGCAAAGACCCTCGCTTCAAACATTCTATGGTTGAAGGACCAGAGTTCTAGAGAATCTAGGATCTAGGACCAGAGAATCTAGGATCTTTTGGTACTCTGACTAATTCCTGCCCCCTCACCCCCAGTCCAACATCACTGGCTGGCTTCGAAAGGCCCTGGAGACGGATAAAAAGGACTGGCTGAAGGAGTCTGAGCCAGAGGCTGACCAGGATGGCTATTACCAGACCACCCTCCCTGCCATCGTCTTCCAGGTGGGACAGCCCCTCAGATACTAGTCACGCACCAACACTGGGTGGATGGATTACCGTACCTTGTGATGACAGTGTAAAACATACATTTGAAGCATTCCATGCGCATGTGTTAATATGGGACATGTCTGAAATCAAAGCAACGTGTAAACAATGAGTAACACCCACTATTTATTATGTCCTCTTTGTGGTAAGTTGCTTTGGATAAAAGCGTCTGCTAAGTGTAATGTAATGTAATAACACACTAGAGTTTTTTTCTGTTTGACGGCTTCAGTCTAATCCGTAGTTTATGTTTTTCCCTGTCCTCTTCCCTGTAATTCTCTGTGCTCAGATGTTTGAGCAGAACCTGCAGGTTGCTGCCCAGGTCAATGACACGTTCAAAGAGAAAGTTCTTGAGCAGTGTCTGAAACAGATGAGCTCCTTTCTACACAGGTGAGACACCGCAGCCCATTTACTGCAAAGATACCGCAACTTTTCATACTTTTGCACTGCAGTATATGTAGATGTTTTTCACTGTAGTACAACAATAGCAATCATTTGAGATGTACAAATGGAGCCTCCTCTCCTGTTGGTAGTATTGGGGGAGAGTTGCACTTAGGTGAGGTCAGTGGGGATTGTTTGGGAATTGTTTTTGAATTAGTAGGTGAGGACTCAGCCATCCCTGCCAAACTTAACCACCATGTAATGCACGACATCCTCAAGCCTCGGGCAATCTCTTGCTTTTCCAAAACACCCCATTAGATCCGCAGCTGTGAATTCAGATGTCCTATACTAGAGAAGCTAGCTCCTCCTACCGTTCTATTCATGACTAACATACAACCCCTTTTTGTGCTAGTTATAGTACATTAAATACTAATCTCAATATTAATATAGTAATTAATAACTAAGTGTACTTTTCTATACTAAGCCCTAATTGGTTTACGTTTAATACTTTTACATTCACAGGTACAAGGAAGAGGTGATAAACTACAAAGAGGAGCACTTGAAAGATCGGCAGCTTCCCCAGTGCTATGTTCAGTACATGATCGCCATCATCAACAACTGCCAGACATTCAAGTGAGTGTGTCTGAAGTGAAGTCTATTACCTGCGTTTCCCCTGTGTTATTCCATTCTGTGTTACTCCATTTAGGATTTAAACAATCATTATTAGTAATTAGTAAGACTAACAAGCGTGGTAAACACCTGGATCCCCTATCATTCCCAGTGGGTACACAGGTGTTTAGAACACACAGTTAATTGCTCTAGAAGCTTCTGATATTGAATGTAATATCAAAGATAGAGTAATGTAATAATTAGAGTAACGGTGCGCTTGTATCTCTGTTCTCAGGGAGTCCATTAACAGTCTAAAGAGGAAGTACTCCCAGTCGATTGAGCCCAGCCTGTATGACGACCCCATTGAGAGGACCCTGGATGAGGTGGCAAGAGAGGGCTGCCAGTTCCTGCTGGATGAGGTCTTCCTCGACCTAGAGGTGGGACTGAACACAAGCCCTACTTCTGTTCTGACAACAGTTTGGTGATGGCATAGTGTGCACCTGGCGCTTCAAATCGTAAAAGGATATATGTGGGGAGCAGGCAGGATAAGGGCATTTTAGACATAGATATTTGAGTTATTATATTGAAAAAGAAAACAAAGTGTCAATGAGGTAATTTTTAAGCAACTGGACTTCTTTTAGTAGCTTGACGATGTTTCACCTTTCATCCAAAAGGCTACTTCAGTTCCAGGTCCAACAAGGTCTAACAAGACCTGGATGAATAAGAATCTTCACAGACAAAACAAAGTGTCTCTCTTTAGCTTCTAAAATGCTAAAATTCTAAAATAGTAACTTTGAGCGCACCTATAATGGCGAACACCTGACGTGTGTTTGTGTCATTCAAACAGCACCACCTGAACGAGCTGCTGACCAGGAAATGGCTGACGGGCTCCCACGCGGTGGATACCATCTGTGTCACGGTGGAGGACTACTTCAATGACTTCGCCAAGATCAAGAAGCCTTACAACCAGGTGAGCACAGATGTCCAGACCAGTTTTAGTTTCTCTTGAGAGTGGCTTGAATATTTTACGTGCAGTCTTCTCAAAGTGTTTGTGTTATTGTCTATTTATCCCTATTTGAGTATGATCACATTCACTGCCAGCCTGAAGGACACAAACCTCTGACCAATGGTTAACTCCCCAGACTCCCGCAAACTCCACAGACATATCCTACTCCATGTTTAATTTCAAGTTAGCAACTTGGCTAACCTTTGTGTCTGTCTGTGTGTGTAATGTGTGTGCAATGTGTGTGTGTGTGTGTGTCCATGTGTGTGTCCCTCTCCACTCTGCATTTTAGGAGATGACGAGCGAGGCCCACCGGCGTGTGGTGGTGGAGTACATGAAGGCGGTCATGCAGAAGCGCATCACCTTCAGGAGCCCCGAGGAGCGCAAGGAGGGGGCCGACCGCATGATCAAGGAGTCCGACCAGTTCAAGTTCCTCTTCAGGAAACTCTCTGCCGTAAGTGTTTTTTCTTTCTCACACACGTGCACACATGCACACATGCACGCACGCACGCACACACACACACACACACACACACACACACACACACACACACACACACTGGGTCTGGCTCTAGCTCTAGCTCTGGCTCTGGTGGTAGCCTTACATATTATTACTTGTGATAATTGCTGATGTAAGTGTGCGATATCATGTCATGCAGTATTATATGATATTACATTACATTACATTACATTGCATTTGGCAGACGCTTTTATCCAAAGCGACTTACAATCAAGGAGGACATAAGCAATAGAGGAGGACACAGAGTAAAGACACAACAGATATAAGTACTTCTACATAGGGATAGAGAGAGAGAGAGAGTTTTTAGATTAGTGTTTGTTAGTTATATTAGTTTTGTTAGGAAGGGAAGCAATCTCGGAAGAGAAGGGTTTTTACAAGCTTTTTAAAGATAGGGAGGGATGTTGCCGTTCTTGTTGCAACTGGTAGGTCGTTCCACCATTTGGGGACAACCACAGAGAAGAGCTTAGAGTGACCTCTCTTTGTGAGAAGTGAGGGTACCGATAGACGATTTGTGTGAGCGGAGCGCAGCGCCCTGGACGGGACGTGAGCCTGTAATAAGACATTGAGGTAGATGGGGGCGGAACCTGAAATTACTTTGTAGGCTAGTGTCAGAGCCTTGTGTTTAATTCTGGCAGCTATTGGCAGCCAGTGGAGATCTCTAAAGAGTGGGGTAACATGTGTTCTTTTGGGTTGGTTGAAGACCAGTCGCGCTGCTGCGTTCTGGACCATTTGCAATGGTTTGATCGCACAGGCAGGTAGACCGACTAGGAGAGAGTTACAGTAATCGAGCCGCGAGGTGATTGATGCCTGTATAAGCAATTGAGCAGCATATTGGGTCAGGTACGGTCTGATTTTTCTAATATTGTATAATGCATAGCGACATGATCTCGCTACAGAAGAAATGTGATCGGAGACAGATAGACGGTCGTCTAATATGACACCTAGGTTTCTAGCCACGTTGTTCGGGGCAACAGTGACATCGCCAATATTCAGGGTGATGTCGTGGCAGATTGACTCATGGGCAGGGATGACCAGGAGTTCGGTTTTAGACAGATTAAGCTGGAGATGATGATCTCTCATCCAGGAGGATAGGTCAGAGAGACAGGCGGAGATGCGTGTGGAGACCGTGGTATCGTCTGGTTGGAACGACAGGTACAGCTGTGTGTCGTCGGCATAGCAGTGGTAGGAGAATATTATACGATGTGATATCATGTGACCTAATGTGATATGATTGCCTGTGTGCTGCAGAGTGAGGAGACAGATCGCTTGTGTGACGCCATTGCTGCCATAGCGGAGGTGTTTAAGCTGAGCGACACCACTATGCTGTCCCTGGAAGTGTCCACACTGGTCTCCAAATACCCCGACATCAGGTCAGCCTGGCTCACTACACACACACACACACACGCACGCACACACACTTGTGTACACACACGCACACTTGCGTGCACACACACATGCAGACACCTGCACTTGTTACACATGCCTGCAACCATACATAAACACGCACACACACTAGCCATAGCACTTGTTTAAACTCTCAGGCAAAAGGCTGGTGTCTCTTTATTACTCTATTTCAACAGTAACTTCACTGTGTTGTCAGCCTGTTGCTGCCTTGATATTGATGCACATGTGTCCAACCCCATGTCCCATGCCTGTCCCTGCACAGGGAGGACCACATAGTGGCCCTGCTGGTGGTGCGTGGGGACGCCAGCCGGGACACCAAGCAGAAGGTGATCGAGACCTTCAACCAGACCAGACCCTCCAGCAGCATGGTCCTCCAGCCCATCTTCAAGGACATCACCGTGCCAACCATATCCATGACGTCCATGACCTCCATGACCGTGCCTAAACTGCTGAAGTAGGTCGGTGGCACTGGGCCCACATGACCCACTCCGGGGGTCGGTTCCAAGTCCAGGATTAAGGAACGCCATGCCCCCCCTCACCCCCCATATGCACTTTGAGGAAGAAACAAAAAGAGATGATTCCACAGAGGCAGTGTGTGATATAGTAAAGGTAAAGCCTCACCTGCAGGAGGCAGCCTTGGAACTGTGTGTCAGGAGGGTTAAGAATGGTCACTTGACTCGTGGACTGACAACACTAAATGTGTGCCTGCTCTTAAATATTTCACTGTTAATTTCCTTTGCCTCTTTAACGCTGCAATCGGTCACTCACTCACTCTGATTTCTCACACGTGTAGGGTAAAACCAATGGCTGGAACTTGTATGCGTGTATGCCTCTGCGTGTGCGAGAGGGAGTGTGTACATTTGTTTGTGCGTGTCTGTGTGTAATGAGCTTTCCTGTCATGGCTTCTGATTCAATAATGTCTAATAAAAGTAATGTTTTCTGCCTTGGTCTGGTATTTTTCGGCTTCTTGCCTTGCACATTCCTGTGAGCCTACATTC
This sequence comes from Setipinna tenuifilis, assembly GCA_030347295.1. Classification (NCBI taxonomy): domain Eukaryota; kingdom Metazoa; phylum Chordata; class Actinopteri; order Clupeiformes; family Engraulidae; genus Setipinna; species Setipinna tenuifilis. The sequence continues at coordinate 37,344,675 of CM059265.1, forward strand.
ACATTTGGTCTTCGGAAGAGTAAGATACATTTTGCTGCTTCTGAACCATCTGAAAGACAGTATCTGCCATCATCTTGAAATGCTTTGTAATGACATGCAGCATGTTGGGTATGGAAACACCTCTTTTAATCCAACTAGTCACTCAAATCATAAAATTTGTAATGGTCCTGTCCTGGTCTAACCGCACTGTAAACATGTAAAAACAGCATAAAATTGCTAAATGATATTGCAAATCCATCCAAGTTAGTTAACATGCTAGCACGTTGTATCAGGACCAGCTTTTCTGCAATTGAGGTTGGCTGTTTTTTTTTTTTGAGTAACAAATGTTTATTTGGTAGCTGGCTAAGGTCTGTGTTCTTTCTAACCAAACCAATGTGTGTTTTATCACAGTTACTGTTGCCTAAACAAACTTGCAAGGTTGTGGAGACCAATGCAGCTAATCAGTCTATGGCCACTGGTTGTGGAAAAACTGCTTGAATGAATGGTGCCTGAGATCTTTCAGTACAGTGCTGAGCTTTCCCCTCAAATTGATAAGCTAAGCACAGCTGATCCATGGCATGCCATGCAAAGAAATGGGCCCAGGTAGTGAGAGGATGCATAAAGCAACCTGAAAGCGTTGCTTTTCTTTTTAAATAAATCTTAAAGGGGTCTGAAGTTGTTTCACATACACTCATACTATTAATCAATTTATTTCACTACTCTTTAGTTGTATCATACTGTCATTTTCCCATACAAAATGTTCATGGAGATTGGAATACTAAGTGATGGTACTATGCACCAGTGTAGCTCTTAAAAAAAAAAAAAAATCCACGGGTGTTCTATGTAATGGAAACAGTAGTACACATCAACATAACACCTGGGCCCTGCAGATGACCTTTTGATTTGGTCATACCAGTATGTAGTACCATTTGTTTAGAGGTGCACTGCCTGGCAGGCAGCTAGAGGACCAGGAACCAGAACCATCCAGATGAGGATGAGAGGCTCACTGAGACTGCGATGCCCCTTAGATGGACTAGAAAAATGTATGGCAGGGTAGAACCTAGAACCTAGAATACATTTCAATAATCGCTTCCAAAAATATAGTGTGCACTGTGAAAAGGTAAAAAAAAACTGACCCCTTCAAATGCTTGAATTCAATAAGTACACTTTAGTCTAATACAACAGCGATGTCCATCTTTAAGACAAGTACGATGTACCTCTAAAGTTTGGACTGAAAGAGCTTCATTGCTTCTTTGAGAGCCCAAAATGGATCAAGCATGTCAATCCATGTATAGACGTCCACTTGAAAAATGGAGACCTCCTTTTAACCATGAGATGTTGTTAACAGTCAAAAAAATTATGGATGAAGGTATCTTGGCCCAGGGTTTTGATCCATCCCTGTCTGTTTAAAACCACTTCACAAAGGTGTAAAGTTCATTCCTGTCAAAGACTTTTCTAAAGCCACGGCACTGATCTGTTCCCCACTTTTGTGACAAGTGTACATAAAGCAGCCCCTCGCCGTAGGCACTTAGTTGAATGCGGCAGCAGTGATGTGCTGATCATATCACTACGAACGGCACATGCATTATCCATGTTTCCATTGTCTCTGCTTTCTGTGACGGCAGACTGCAGGCACAGGCACAGGGAAGAGCAATTAACTCAATATTTAAAGCTGGGCTTTCCTAAGGCACGAAAGAAGAGGAAGGGTAGTGTGTGTGTGTGTGTGTGTGTGTGTCTGTGTGTGTGTGTGTGTGTGTATTCTTGTGTGTGTGTGTGTGTGTGTGTGTGTGTGTGCTCTTGTGTGTGTGTGCTCTTGTGTGTGTGTGTGTGTGTGTGCTCTTGTGTGTGTGTGTGTGTGTGTGTGTGTGCTCTTTTGTGTGTGTGTGTGTGTGTGTGTGTGTGTGTGTGTGTGTTAGAGAGGGTGTTAAGGGGGTTAGCATGCCATTGCAGCAAAGCTGGTGTGCAGTGTCTCCTGCGAGGCAGAGGCAGCAGCATGTTGCGTGTGCAGCCAGGATTGTGGGGAGAGGGCAGGAAGATTAAAGCACAGTGGCCCTCTGTGGGCACACAAGTAAAAACAAAGAGCCTGGCTCTGCACACACACACACACACACACACACACACACACATACGCCCACACACACACGCCCACACACACACACACACACACACGTGACCAAAGACAAATATCTTTATATTATGTATTTATAAGAACTGTGAGTTGCGTTAAGTTATTTACAAAAAGCAGTTATTAGAAACATTTAACCCACTACACATCACCCACTTTCACTGTGAAACACCCATGAACATTCATGGACACAGTCACTTCCTGTCTCTCTCTCCTTCACCATCAATTCACTCTTGAAAATTTGTCTATAAAAATATTAGTTATTGGACATTTGGTGACGTTCTAATTTGACTGATGGCTGTGGAGTGTTGAACCCTGATGATCAATGGCCTGAACTAGGGAAATGGTGTAGTGTCATGATGTATCAGCAAGAAGACAGAATTAGTAATTTAGCATATGACTTTATAGGTCACCAAAATTTTTTATATTTATTCCTGGAAAATGAGTATGTGTAAAGGCATACATCAAATCCCCAAAAGCCAATTCATAAATAATAATTAAAAATGAAATTCTGTTTATTTGACAAATTTACTTCCTCTGTACATATTTAATTATAACTATTTTTTTGTGTTTATGGTATGCATATTACCTGAATTCCTCTTGATACGAGAGCAGTCTATTCAAACACCAACCACTACTAATGTCCTTTCTATGTCCTTAAAAGTTTGTGTCAGTGGGAGGGTAGAAATAAAGGTATGGTAAAAAGAAAGGGAAGGCAAACAATATTTATAGCAGAGCAAAAATGTGAGTACACTATGCATATCTGTAACATCAACAATCATAAAAAGATAAGTAAATGCTATTTTGCCATTTCAAGAGGTATGTCAACTATGTTTTGCATTTATCCTATACTACACAACTGCCTGGGCCCTCTGGACACTGAATGATTGCTGAATGACACCTGAAATTAGGAGCAACACAGTTACTAGTCACAGCTCTCCTTTTGCCCATAGGGCCTCCCCTCCCCACAACCCCAACCCCTGGACAGGCTTGTACCCAGACTGATCGGAGACTTATTACTCAGTTACTGTCTGTCTGTGACCCCATGCTGGGCCTCCTCCACATGAACCTGCTGGTAGGATGTGTGTGTGTGTGTGTGTTTGTGTCTTTTGCACTCCAGATGTAGTGATGTATGATAATGGATTACAAATGTGGCCTATTTTTTTCTCCTAGAATTCTCACTCATCCCCCGATAATTAATTCCAATGACTAGACCAGAGTTTACTCCGGAACAAAACCAGATCTACTTTGGACCAGGGGCTTTTTAAAAGCAATATTTTTTACTTGTAATGCCCTTAATCAACTGGATAGTGAAGACATGACAGGAAAGTAACAGAGATGAGAAAGGGGTCACCCAGGACAGCATCGAACCGGGGCCCACAGGTTTGTGGTATAGGCACCTTAGCCAACTGTGACACAAAAGGTTAATAACAACCCCTTACCTGGACCAGAGTCTTAGGTTCCATGTGGGACTCGATCCAAGATGGACAGCTTTGACATGACCACAACAGCACCAACTGTTCTCCTTCCTCCTAATCCATCAGCAGGCCAGACTAGAGAGGAGAGGGGGACATGAGTGCAGAATGTAAGCTCTGCTTTGGCCCGATTTTATACGCCCCTGTACTGTGTGGTACTCTGTGTAGCCCACTCAACACAAAGACAAAGACAGGAGATGGATGAAACCAGACTGCAAGACTAAAAAGCATGCCCCTAAAAGAAGTTCAGAAAAGTTTTCTTTGTTTTTCCTTATATGTGGGGATACAACATGGCAGCAGAACTAGGGTCATGCCAGCTAGGGCTGAACTGGCACATACATCGATAAGCACCTGGACTGGGTATTGCAGAACAATAGAAATAGTGATTATCGCTTTTCAACATCTCTGGCCTTTTATTATTTGCACAGGATGATGACCTCAGGCTAACACAAGGGGTGCAGAGGGGGTGGGGCTTTGGTGATGCCTAGCGACAGCTGCAATGGGGGCGGGGGCGTTTCTGTGGTGACAGTAAGCTTGTAGCAGTCCGTTGCGTGACCATTCATAATTGTAATCACCTCTCACCGTCTTGCCTGATACTGATGTCACTCACATACACACTCACACTCACACTCACACACACACACACACACACACACACACACTCACACTCACACTCAAACGCACACTCAGGGATGCGTTTAATTGGTTGTGAGCTTAAAGGTTCAGGTCAGTGAGTGTACTTAGCTCTGCCATGGAAACGTGTCTTCTCAAGCCCACTCTCGGGGCCATCAGTACAGTAGGTCTCAGTCAGGCACGCACCTCAGCTCTGTGGGTACGGCACCAGAGCAGCCACAGCCACAGGGACTGGCCCCAGCAGGGCTCTGCAACATCTGAACCATAATTGCCTCTGCCAAGGAGGTTGTGTTTTTAACAGCGTTGGTTTGTTTGTTTGTTTGTTTGTTTGTTAGTTAGCAACTTTACGCAAAAAGTGATGATTGGATATGCATGAATTTTTGTGGTAACGTTGTCCATGGGCTGAAATTACTGCTACCTCAGTTTAAAATATAACTCACATTTCAGAGTTGAATTGCAATTTAGCACCCAGTCTCGACTAGGTTATGAGTTTTGCATAGCATGGGGCAACTGTCGCAGGTGTCTAAGACAGGTGTCATGGACAGGTGAAATCGCAGAGTCACAGCTGTGTCATGATTTGCAAGATATAGCCCCCTCTAACCCACCCTCCCACTCCCACACATAAAACATTTTTGACATAGAAGCTCATATTTTTGGGTTCTACGGTACACTGGTTGTCAGAGAGAGTGTAAAAGAGAGGCAAGCAGGAAGGTGACACGGGTTCATTAGGGGCTATGTGGGGTTGAAAGGGGACAAGCGAAGACATGCAAAGAGAGGGAATGAGATGAGAGGCAGGGGGTGTGCTCTCCACTGGGTGGCAACGGAGGGAGGGGCGGCAGGAGGCTCGAGCTCCATGCTGTGACTGTGATCCAGGCCATGCAGGGCTGCAGCTGACTCCAGCACGCAAGCTCGTGCTCTCGCCCGGCAAATACACACGTCAGCGGCACCAACTGGCAGATTACACACACGCTAGGGGGCGTGGCCAAACCCTCATGATGGACATGCGGCCTAAGACAAGTTCCCGCCCACTGCGCCCAGCCGCCCTCAGGGCTGCCAGCATCACTTGGCCCCTCCCCCTCATGCACTGCATGGGGACACGCCCACTCTCTCACACGCACACAGGCGTGCACTTGGCAGCTTCGTCACGCCAGCCTGATGCCATGGAGACCACAAGCTCCGTGATATACCCACACATGTGCTTGTTAGAAGAACCTGTAGGTACCATTGACTGTATATATACAGTCTATGGTAGGTACTATATACATGTCTGTCTCTGTCTTGCCATTGTACATATAACTTTGTTTGAGCCAGAGAGAATGAGTCAAACTGGACATTAATGAGGGGAGTATGTGTGTCTGTAGTGTCCCTGCTCTAGGAAACTTACATAGACACATGCATCTCCCTGTATGTATAAAGTCTGCTTACTCTGTGTTCCTCTACACCTCTGTCAGCTTACATCCTCCTTTTTTGTAAGTTGCTTTGGATAAAAGTGTCTGCTAAATGTAATGTAATGTAATATAATGTGGTAGGAAATATCTGGGATGGCTGGAAATACAAACAGCTCAGTTTTGGAGATTGAACTGCACATGACCATCCTTCATCCAGACAGAAATGATATTTCAGCAGAAATTGGGGGCAGGCAGTTCAGACATTATAGAGTTGTTTGGTGGGAAAACCATATAAAAGTTAAGCATCATCTGCATAACAGCGATAAGACAATCCTTGGGAGTGCGTAATCTTACCTCAGGGTGTGGTGTAGATGGAGACAAGAAGGGGACCAAGCAATGAACTCTAAGGTACAGTGGTTTTCAGGTTATGATGAGATTGATTAGATACCGGTCCTAGGTAGCCTAGATTCACACTGGCAGGTCTGTTCTTCAACTTAATTTAATTTAAAATATTTTTCATGGTGGATGGAACAAGAAATAAAGAGCATATTGAGATGACTTTGTTTAAGAAGAGTAGAAACATGCTCTCCCTCAAGTGGATTTTATAATAATTGTATTGTATATTGTATATTACATTTTTTTCTAATTTGTTAAAACACCATTACCTGTTGTCTGAAGTTTTCAGTTGCCTAAACCCATTTATTGAAAAACATTTTACCAGTCAATACCATGAACAATTTCCATCTAGTGAATTTCCCATCTAGTAAAACTTATTTTGCCAGTCTTGTAGACATTATTTTATTTTTGCAAAACTCCAAATACATTCTTATACTATCCATTTGTCATCGCAGTGCTCTTATGCTGCATCATATTTAGCACAGAATGTCAGCTGGCAAGACGACGAACATAAAAATAGAGCATAGATGTCGTGAGTTTAACACAACCACTCAAAATGAATAACACTTGTTAAAAATGATGTGACCATAATGTAAGCCAGTTCAAAGTGCACACAGGTTGTTGATTGCTATAGGTTCATATTAGCAACGGACTGAAACTACTTTACACTATCATAGAGGCAGAGGGCAAGAGTGTGTCCACTTATTTATAGCCCATTTGATTTGTTCACATCCTGCACATTGTATTGTTGGATGTAGACTATAATGTACTATTTACACTATTTTTTTAAATGAGCTTAAAGTGAGTAAGCATTCTGCACATTGTATTGTTGGATGGAGACTATGATGTACTATTTACACTCATATTTTAAAATGAGAAAGTGAGTGAGCATTTTTTTTAGATGCTGAAATGTTTTGTCTTGCCAATACTATCCAGTATATGTTCAGTGTAGGTAGGCTAACAGTAATTCATTAAAAAAAAATTGAGCTGCAGAATGCATTTACTTTATTCTAAACTACAGAAATTACCTGATTACAGTGTTTGCCTTTTCTTTATGCTATGTAATCTTTGTAATTTTGACTGGTTTGTGTATTGAGGCAATATGTGGATTTTGCAATAATTGTCAGAGGTTTTGTAAATGTAGTTTTAGGTAAGGGAGAAACGTAGTAAAAGTTTCAAGAAGTTCAAACAATTCTGAAAAACTGCAATAATAATATTGTACGTACGGCATCTTTAACTCAACCTGGTTTTCCAGTGTGTGCTACCCACTGTTCTCAGTTACTGCTACTTTGAACAGGTCCTTGTACAGTTAAGACAAATAACTGAGACACACAGGAAGAAGTCAGGAAAATTGGGACACTTTTTGGTAGATTGCAAATTACACCACCTAAAGTTCTCCACGGTCAGAGAGAATTGATTTTATAATGTTATTTGGGTCTGTGCTGCATTTCTGTGCAGAAAATATTTTAACCTCTGAAGACAATAAGACACCACACATACGTCCGACAAAATCTGACACTATGGCAAATTTAAATGATTTCATGCATCCTTATGTAGACAAATTCAAATAAAGCTTCACTGATTTGGTAAATATTGATGGTTAATAGTGATGGTTGATATTTAAAGAGATAGAGATGTACACACAGGTGTGTCCTATTTTACCTGATGTCCCAATTTACCAGAATTCCCCATATAACACAAAGGTCCTGCTGTCTAAACATCACAACATGACCATCTCTCTGTGAAAAGCCTCTAGCTTGAGTGAGTAATCTGTTGCTGACTGCCATCTACTGCAAATAATGCAGAACTACAACACTATAACTGACTATATGACTACAACTTGTCGAACGAATTTCCACACACTATATTATCTCCCAGTGGGTAAAAATGATTAACAAACAACACAGAGCTTTAGAAAAAAAATTTTTTTCAAAATTTATTGCTAATGAATTAATAAGATGTAAAGAGATCTTAAAGTGCAACCTGCTTGAGAAATATATCTGAACTTTTCAGTAAATCAGCAACGTTTTCAGCAACGTTTAAGACATTAAACAGTAAACACAAAACCAGGGTAACAAATTTACCTCATTTATACGGCACAGTATCTCTCCAAAGAAGTATAGCAAACACCTCAAGCAGCTGCATAAGTGCAGGACGGGCCTGTCTGGTCTCCTTCCTCCCACCCCCTGGAGCAGCTCAAGAGGGTCTGTGCGTTTTTTGTCTTTTAAAGATTTTTTTTTTTTTACATAAAACAAGTAAAACTAATTTTTTTAAACTAAAAACATCAAAACTAATACTAAATGTTTTTTTTAATCTAATCATTTCTAAGATAAAATTCAATATATAAGTCTGATAACAAAAAGGTGTTTACAAGTGGTAATTGAACAGATTCACCACAGACCCACCACATCGTGTACATTCGACAAACACCGAACGGCATGCTGGTAATCATGGGCTTCACTAGGACCTCTTTTCTGAACCAAAATAAATTATGAACAATAATTCACTGAACACTCTCCTTAACTCCATGGTCTCCCTTGCTGTCGGTCAGCGTTGCCCAGTGCTTCAGAGGAACTGTGGAGAATGAACTTTAGCCGGAAGCCACCTGCAACACACATGCACATGCAGACACATGTACACACACGCTCACACACACACCACCACCACAAATGCAAACGCACACACACATACGGGTACGCACGTACACAAACACCAAAACACACAAAGACATAAGAAGAAGTGTCAGTATGTCCAGCTAAGAGACACATACACAGAAATGCACAGTGACAGAGTGAGAAGAGAAATCATCATCATCATCATCATCATCTAGTCTCCTGACTCTGCCACTAAAGGCTAGCAGCCCTATCAGTCACCATGAATACTGCCACCATTACAATGAAGCATACACTTCCTGCATTACCTGGCTGCTCATTGGTTGGCATCGGCTGCTTGTGGTCCTGTGTGTGATGGCTGGTTCGGCTGCAGAGGTACCAAGAATCTTTGGGGCTGGCTGTATCTTGGTCTAGGAGGGGACACCCAGCCCCTTGGCAAGATGGGGAACACGGGAGCAAAGAAGCGGTTGTTAGTGGGAATCTTCGTCCGGTTGTAGCCCGGCTGGGCAGCCAGCAGGTGCTCCGAGAGGCCGCGCAGACGTGGCCTGGTGGTGAAGGCGGAGTGGGCCGCTGCCGTGGTGGGAGAGTGCACACCTGGTTCAGGGAAACGAGGTTGACGGGCTGCAAAGGATCTGGTGTCAGCACAGGTGTGGCGAGGCCTATTCATGTGGGCCTGGGCATTGGTTGGGTAGGTGGGGCGGTACACTGGCATCAGCAGACGTGGTAATGGCAGTGGGGCAGGCTGCTTTGGCATCGGGAAAAGGCGGCCACCCTTCCTTATTCCTCCTCTTCCAGCCATTAGACCCCCCCTGCAATAGCTCCAATGCACAGAGGTTACCCTGGGGTTGCTTGTGACGGGAAGCATGGCCATGACATGGGGGCCCGAAGTGGCCTTTGGTCGCACTACTGGTGGTAGTCCACAGCCGATGTTGGGGAGGGAGGTCAGGGTGGTACTGCTGGCACTGCGGCTGGGAGCTGTGGTGGTGGTGGTGGGGGTGAGTAGCAGGCCAGGTGAGGGTGTGGCGCTGGGGGCGCGCGTGGGCACTCTCAGTGAACGGGATGGATGCAGCAGAGGAGGTGGGGAGGGGTGATGAGAAGAGGGCAAAATGGAGGACACTTCTCCTGCCTGAGCAGCATCTTGGGTGAGATGGGATGAAATAGGTGGGGTGCTGACCTCCTCTTGCTCCTCTCCTGGCGTGACCAACATGGGCTCCAGGGCTGCAGCTAGCTCCATAAAACTGGGGCTCCCAGCAGAGCGCCCCTCAGAGGGGTTGGCGTCCTGGAAGGGGTCCTTTTCAAGTGAGGGGGGCAGCATGGGGTTCATCATTCCGTTGATGCCTTTGGCAGGACGAGCCCTCAAGGTCCCTGTGTCCTGCAAGACGCTGTCAGACTTGCTGTCTGTATGGGAGAAGACAAAACAAAACAAAACAAGCTCTTACTAGGCTTTCTTTTAAAAAAATCTATCAACTTATTCAACTAAGCTAAGATATAACATTTGGCCTTTATTTAACCACCTCCTGGGATATTGCAAAAGGCTGAGGCGGATGTTTAATAATGGATGGACAACATTTATTTGTGTTATTAAAGACATCAAAGAAGTTGGTACACTCAAGTCCTCTGACCACATGCTGTTTAGATGCCTATTTATAAAGAAATAAGACACTTCATGGTTCAGACAAAAATCTCTAACCTCTGCCTTTGTCATTATCATCATTGTCCTCATTATCCTCGCTCTGCGGGCTGTCATGTTGGAGATAGTGCTGAGGAACGGTGGAGTAGGAACTGTCAGAGGATGTGTCTCCGTACGTGTCAGGACCTACTTGACCGTCACACACCGGGCCACTGCACAGCTCACATGCACAGCGCTACAGCATTAATTAAAGAAAGAAAGAAAGAAAGAAAGAAAGAAAGAAAGAAAGGAAAACAAGAAAATTTGAAGGGGGAGGACGGTGGTAGTACCTAGTGCCAGGGTTCAGTGCCAGGGTACAGTTCAAGTGTGCTTCATGCAAACTTCCTAAAACTACGTTTGCACAATATAACAGACAAAAGTAGAAGCATGATGTATTGTTCCACAGGTGTGTTGTCATACTGTGTCCAAGGAACAGACAGCTGTGATGGACTATCCTGCCCAGCCTCCCCTGCTCAGAGTGGGCTGCACACACCCCACACACCTCAGGGTCCAGTGCACCAGATGGGGTGTAGTTGACTGCTCTGTTGTGCTCGGAGCAACCCTTCCTCCTGCTGGACTGCCCTCTGCTGGTAAGGAGGGAGAGAGCACAGTGAGACTGTGTGCCTTCAGGAACACTGCTTCAACATTCCCCTTGCCCGCATAGAGCAACTAATGAAGACCACACATGTCACATATACATGTATTCATCTACTCATAAGCTACTGTCCTTGGATGTGTAGATAGTATAAAGATAGTATAGTTCTATTGGTTCTACATGTAATTATTATTAGTAGTATTACTAATTGTTGTACTAATGATTTATAAATTTACATTTTGTCCAATACTCTACCATCACCAGGGGCTATATTATTATACTTTATTCCACTGGTCATCATTTAATTTCAGCCCCTTCCAAGATCTGAAGCTGACCCAAATAACAGATGACATTCTTATGCATTTGCATACTGACCACCAGCTGCATGTTTCCTGTAGTGCAGTGCCAGAGGTGTGCCCTTACCCACGTCCAGCACCTGCGCTGCTGTGCTTCACCCAAGCAACTGTGCAGCCACATGGCTCAAGATCCAGATCTGAGAAGTCTGAGAGACACCAGAATGAGAATCACAATCACAATCAGTCAGAATCAAAATCAGTTTTATTTGCCGAATACACTTACGTTAGCTCTCTATACACCAAACATATAAACATGTAGTAGTATACATATAACACAATATACAAAACAATACAATAAAGACAATACAGATGTGACCTAATGGTTAGGGAGTTGGTCCTGGGATTGGAGGGTTGCAGATTCTAATTCCGTACCATTAGGAAGAATGTGGGTGGGGGTGTAAATGACTGGTGCAGGGGGACTGTTCATGTACCTAAAAAATAACTATCCAGTCACTCTGGATAAGAGTATCAGCTAAGTATAATGTAATAAGAAAGTGTTACATGTACAAAAGACTTCAAATTGCTGATGCATTTTAAGCACTTGGTAAATAGGAACATTTGCTGTGAAGTGGGTTGTGGCTTCTACTGAGGCTGTTTGGGAACGTGAGTGCTGCCTCTCGCCCTCCACAGTAATCCAGGAGCACCTGCACCCAGCAGGCCTGCCCTCTCCCCCCACTCCTTCTGTCTCCCTCCTTCTTACTTTCCCACTCTTCCTCCCTTTCTCTGTCCAAACCGGACACAAGGATGGGCCACATGACACTGTTGCCATTACTAACACCATCAGTGGAACACACCCACACAAAGCATGACATAAAGACATGGACAATGTGGGACTCACTAAACACACACACACACACACACCTTCCTCCAGACTGGAGATATCGGAGTAGACGCTGCAGTGTCTGGCTGACTGGCATGGACTGCCTGCTGGAGTGGAGCTACCTGCAGAGGAAGGCAGATGGTGGAACATTAGGCATGGACCAGACACACACACACACACACACAGCACAGGAATGCAGCCCGTACACTAGTGATGCGCGGGCCGGTGATTATTACGGCCCGCCCCAGCCCGCCCCATCATGCAGCAAACCAAACCCGCCCGGCCCGAAAGAATACACTACTATTTTTTAACCCGGCCCAACCCGACCCGCATTTTTTTTTTTTTTTAAATAATTAGCCTATGTACGACTGTAGTAGGCTTATTATTAAACAACATGAAATGTCTGCGGCCGCGCGAGGGGATGCGTAGGCCTAATGTAGGCTAAGCTGCCAACATCTGCGTGTGGCATTCACCCTTAATTTCCCTCTTGGATTAATAAAGTTACAGCATCTTCTTAGCTTCTTTTTAATTTCTTCCGCCATTTTGATCTCATCTAAATCTCATAAAGTTCTCTGCTATTGATGATGATACTAAAATTCCACCAATGGAATTACTGTAAAACGAATTGTTGTAACAACTGTCACCAGGGGCCTACTGTCAGCGCAGCTGGAACGTAGTGGCAAAACAGCAGCCGTAGCCTACGGCTGATCACCGCGAGGCAAAGCGGTTCGGTTGTTGTCAGAAGTGTTTGCTTGTTGTCAATGTTCAACAATGCCAATCATCTTTAATCCTAGCTAAAATATTAAGAGAAATTGGTTCTATTTTTTGTTTGCTGTCGTGAGCACGAGAGAGAGAGAGAGCGCGCTTCACGTGAATGGACACTGCCTGTTTGCTCGCATGTGGTGCCGTGCGCAGGGGGAGAGAGAGCCGCCCGCCAAGTACACAAGTGCAGACGGACGCTGTCAATTGGCATTCTGCTGTCTCGGATGTGCGTAGGTCTGATTTTAGGGGTGTAACTATGATGACTGTCTGTGATCTGACCCGACCCGACCCGCAACCTGTGGATTCTTAAGAACATATGGCCCGCCCCACCCGCCCTGCGGGCTACCCCGAAGGCCCCGCTGGGTTCGGGCCGGTCCGCGCATCACTACCGTACACAGTAATCAGTGCCCCAACACTGAACAAACACAAGGTTAAAAAATGGCGACTCAGTATGGCAAGTTAATTTAGAAGTTTAGTGCGCTGATGGCAGATGGCATATTTCATATGCTTGGCTGTTGATCGGACATTCAGTGTCCTGGTTGCCCAGAGAAAGAAGCTGTTCCTCAGTCTGGCTACTGTGCTTTTAATGCACTTTGTACCTCCTGCTAAAGGGTAGCCTAGTAAACCAGCCCCTCGTACTTCGTTTCATTTTGTACAGAGGAGATGAAGTGTAGTACGAGGGGCTGGTCTACCAGGCTAGAGGCCATGAGGGCATGAGGGCGGCGGAACAGGTGCTGCACAGGGTGTGGTCAGCACTGATTTCCCTCCAATACAGTAAATAGGCCGACTTACAATGTATCCCCGGTCATGATAATGGAAACAAGTTATAATTAGTTGTAGGTCAGGATATATTTTTCTGGGTAGGCTATGTTGATTCAGGGTCGTTTAAACGACAAAAGACCTACGTAATTTTGAGACCGCGTTGTGACTTTGCTCTGCTCGGAAGGACAGCCTATTTACTTGAATTTAGGCAGCATCGCCTGCTGCAGCAAACAACACCTGACTACATATAATATAGGCTAGAAGATAGGCTTTACATGTGGCCCGTGTGGGGCTACAGCCTGCAGTCGTTGTTACTACTGATTGATTACTGACCATAGCCTAAAACAAACTACTTTAACCAAGTTCTCCTGCAGCCGCCTGCAATATCTCAAGTGATAAAGGCACCCCCACAGCAGTACCCTAACAGCACACTAAAATAGTTGGTCTAGTTGCTTCTTTTCAGTTGACTTTGACTACAGACGCAGAGCTAGGCCAGTCTCCGAATAGCCTGCTAATTAAGCTTTATCTCAAACACCATCTTTTACTAAACTTAGACTTACCCATGGCCATGGCTAACTTGCAGGATAAATGAAACTGATGAAACCGGGTCGTGACGAGGACACAAAGACGAAAACAGCGGGAGTAGAAGCTGTATGAAACCACCTACACTACCTACACGGTATTTTTTTAAATAACGTATCTACTAACTAGTGCGTAGTTCTTTTTTTCTATTTGCAACAACAAAAGACAGGAAATGCCGATTTAGAAATAAATTACTAATCGAAGCTGATTGCTCGCACTCTTACGTCTGGGCCTACGTAAAGCCATCAATGTACAGGTGTACAGGTGCTGGTCATGTAATTAGAATATCATAAAAAAAACGAAATTTAAAAAGTGGAACTTGTATAATGTATACATTCATTTCACACAGACTGACCTATTTGAAGTGTTTATTTCTTTTAATATTGATGATTATAACTGACAACTATAGTTGTATATAGTATTATAATGAAAAAACAAAATTGAGAATTTCAGAAAATTAGAATATTGTGGAAAGGTTCAATACTAAAGACACCTGGTGCCACACTGTAATCAGCGAATTAACTCAAAGCACCTGCAAAGGCCGTTAAATGATTTCAGTCTAGGACAACTTATTTGACACCCTGCACAAGGAGGGCAAGACACAAAAGGTCATTGTTAAAGAGCCTGGCTGTTCACAGAGCTCTGTTTCCAAGCACATTAATACAGAGGCGAAGGGAAGAAAAAGATATGGTAGAAAAGCTGTTGTACTCCTTGTGTAGAGCCACTCTTGGACAAGAGATGTAGTCATACTATACTATATATATGTCTAAATGGAAGAATTCCTGATATAAATAACCGTTTTCATGATATTCTAATTATATGACCAGCACCTGTACTTTTTTTTTTATGGTGTTACCATATAAGGACATTGCTTGATGTTTTCCATGTCCTCGAAATCTCTTACGGTTTGATACTATCTATGCCATAGACCTATTTTGGGACAGGGTTTTCTCGTCACCACATATGGGTCATAAGTCACACTGTATAATATGACCTGCATTTTAATTCTCTTTACCCTGTATTAAATATGCCAGTTGTACAGCAAGTTGGTTACACAGAGTTCGCCTCTCTCTCAAGTCACTCACTCAGGCATGCATTGGTCCTTTTACAGGTACCAAGAGAAGAAACGGAAAGAGAAATTGCATTTCTTTTTTTCACCATCACAATCAAATAATCTGCCACATGTACCGGTAGTTTCATTTTAAAATCCTTCTTCTACACCAAAAATAAAGTAATTCTGAAAACGTGTTCCTAGAACCGCTGGTGTTTCAGGTAGGCTGCTTAATCTCTCTTGGAATGACACTAGTGCATCGTCCTGTGACCTCTTTCGTCTGTGGATGACACTAGCAGCATGTGGCCTGTGGCCTAACATTCACTAAACAAACTCTCTCTTTCTCTGTCAACCTTGTGGGAGTATGTATGTCTGTAGTGTATGAAGGTAGTCTGCTTACTCAGTGTCCCTTTACACCTCTTATTGCTTATGTCCTCCTTTTTGTAAGTCGCTTCGGATAAAAGTGTCAAATGCAATGTAATGTAATGAGAGTTAAGGGGGGCCTGGCTTTAAAAGAAAACCTGAGAGACCTATTCTCGCCTGTGTAGGGTCAGTAACGTAATGTGTCAGGCCAGTTTTCATACCTGGAAGGTAGTGTGCTTGTCGGCATACTGTAATAAGCCGTTTCAGAGATTAAATTGATAGTTTTACAAGTTGAGTAAGTCGACAACCTAATTGACAAAAAGTAATTTGAAGGACATTAACTATTAACTATGGCTAAACAGCAATGGCATTATCCTTTTCATGAACATGGCCTTCATAGCCAAATATAAAATAACGCCAACAAACTATTTACTTGGACTTAATAAAAATGGCAAGGTGGAGGATAAGCATGCAGGTTACAGGTATTGGTTAGAGAGAGCAAGACTTTAACAACAGGCAAGAAAAGAGTAAGGGGCTTTTGCATGGAGGTTTTGATAAATTGTCTTCGACTGACTGTAAATTTCAAAAGTTATTTACTTAGGACATTATGTTTGAGAAGGCTAATAAACTGCTGAGCCTGAGGCCAATTTAACCCCGAACCATTGTGATACACAGCAAACAACCCCCTTCCCTCCATTCCCACCACTATGATCCAGGCCATGCAGGGCTGCAGCTGACTCCAGCACGCAAGCTCGTGCTCTCGCCCGGCAAATACACACGTCAGCGGCACCAACTGGCGGATTACACACACGCTAGGGGGCGTGGCCAAACCCTCATGATGGACATGCGGCCTAAGACGAGTTCCCGCCCACTGCGTCCAGTCGGCCTCAGGGCCGCCAGCATCACTTGGCTCCTCCCCCTCATGCACTGCATGGGGACACGCCCACTCTCTCACACGCACACAGGCGTGCACTTGGCAGCTTCGTCACGCCAGC
Source organism: Setipinna tenuifilis (assembly GCA_030347295.1). Lineage (NCBI taxonomy): Eukaryota > Metazoa > Chordata > Actinopteri > Clupeiformes > Engraulidae > Setipinna > Setipinna tenuifilis. Next base: position 37,361,238 of record CM059265.1, read on the forward strand.
CTGATGCCATGGAGACCACAAGCTCCGTGATATACCCACACATGTGCTTGTTATAAGAGCCTGTAGGTACCATTGACTGTATACAGTCTATGGTAGGTACTATGTACATGTCTATTGTAGAATTTTACATGATTTTCTCTATTCTGTCAAATGAATAGCTTCCAACTGTACCCTGATTTTCTCTTTGTGCAGTAAGGGTCTGTGTTAGACTGCTAGACTAAACTGAGCTGGCGCCAGGCCAGTAACTGATAACATGAACGAGCACAGGTGCAGGGCCTAGTAGATGGACCTATTTGGGTTATTAGAATGTTTACTCCATCCTAAACCGAGCACTACGAGTGTCAATGAACTATGCCCATACAAAGTATGCCCTTCTAGACATAGAAACTGTTCTAGTTATTTTCCACTGTTTTAGACAAGTGGTGTTCTGAGTATATCTACCTCGCGTTGTCTGGTCCCGAGGAGAAGACGGATCGAACCAGCATAGAGACAACATCTTACAGAAAGCTTAGCCTGCCTGAACTTTGCGGTGAAGGTGGAAGAGTGTTGTAAGAACCAGAGGATAGATAGACTCTTAGTCTTCTAAACTTTGTTTTGTTACAATCAGTTTATTTCATTTTCTCTATATTCCATCTATTTATAATAAATCATCGATCCTGATTCAACCAGAAGAGTCCAGTCTTCTATTTCTGATGAGAAACACAACGCAACTGAATTGACTTCAAAAACATCAAACTCTAACACTGTCTCTGTCTTGCCATTGTCCATATAACTTTGTTTGAGCCAGAGAGAATGAGTCAAACTGGACATTAATGAGGGGAGTATGTGTGTCTGTAGTGTCCCTGCTCTGGGAAACTTACATAGACACATGCATCTCCCTGTATGTATAAAGTCTGCTTACTCTGTGTTCCTCTACACCTCTGTCAGCTTACATCCTCCTTTTTTGTAAGTTGCTTTGGATAAACGTGTCTGCTAAATGTAATGTAATGCAATGTAATGTGGTAGGAAATATCTGGGATGGCTGGAAATACAAACAGCTCAGTTTTGGAGAGATTGAACTGCAAATGACCATCCTTCATCCAGACAGAAATTATATTTCAGCAAGCAGAAATTGGGGGCAGGCAGTGCAGACATTATAGAGTTGTTTGGTGCGAAAACCATATAAAAGTTAAGCATCATCTGCATAACAGTGATAAGAGAATCCTTGGGAGTGCGTAATCTTACCTCAGGGTGTGGTGTAGATGGAGTCAAGAAGGGGACCAAGCAATGAACTCTAAGGTACAGTGGTTTTCAGGTTATGATGAGATTGATTAGATACCTGTCCTAAGTAGCCTAGATTCACACTGGCAGGTCTGTTCTTCAACTTGGTTTAATTTAAAATATTTTTCATGGTGGATGGAACAAGAAATAAAGAGCATATTGAGATGATTTTGTTTAAGAAGAGTAGAAACATGCTCTCCTTTAAGTGGATTTTATAATAATTGTATTGTATATTACATTTTTTTCTAATTTGTTAAAACACTATTACCTGTTGTCTGAACCCATTTATTGAAAAACATTTTACCAGTCAATACCATGAACAATTTCCATCTAGTGAATTTAGTGAATTTCCATCTAGTAAAACTTACTTTGCCGGTCTTGTAGACACTATTTTATTTTTTTTGCAAAACTCCAAATACATTCTTATAGTATCCATTTGTCATCGCAATGCTCTTCTGCTGCATCATATTTGGCACACAATGTAAACTGGCAAGACGACGAACACAACAATAGAGCATAGATGTTGTGAGTTTAACACAACCACTCAAAATGAATAACTTGTTAAAAATGATGTGACCATAATGTAAGCCAGTTCAAAGTGCACACAGGTTGTTGATTGCTATAGGTTCATATTAGCAACGGGCTGAAACTACTTTACACTATCATAGAGGCAGAGGGCAAGAGTGTGTCCACTTATTTATAGCCCATTTGATTTGTTCACATCCTGCACATTGTATTGTTGGATGTAGACTATAATGTACTATTTACACTATTTTTTAAATGAGCTTTAAGTCAGTAAGCATTCTGCACATTGTATTATTGTTGGATGGAGACTATGATGTACTATTTACACTCATATTTTAAAATGAGAAAGTGAGTGAGCATTTTTTAGATGCTGAAATGTTTTGTCTTGCCAATACTATCCAGTATAAGTTCAGTGTAGGAAGGCTAACAGTAATTCATTAAAAAAAAAATTTGAGCTGCAGAATGCATTTACTTTATTCTAAACTACAGAAATGACCTGATCACAGTGTTTGCCTTTTCTTTATACTATGTAATCTTTGTAATTTTGACTGGTTTGTGTATTGAGGCAATATGTGGATTTTGCAATAATTGTCAGAGGTTTTGTAAATGTAGTTTTAGGTAAGGGAGAAACGTAGTAAAAGTTTCAAGAAGTTGAAACAATTCTGAAAAACTGCAATAATATTGTACGTACGGCATCTTTAACTCAACCTGGTTTTCCAGTGTGTGCTACCCACTGTTCTCAGTTACTGCCACTTTGAACAGGTCTTTGTACAGTTCAGACAAATCACTGAGACACACAGGAAGAAGTCAGGAAAATTGGGACACTTTTTGGTAGATCGCAAATTACACCACCTAAAGTTTTCCACGGTCAGAGAGAATTAATTTTATAATGTTATTTGGGTCTGTGCTGCATTTCTGTGCAGAAAATATTTTAACCTCTGAAGACAATAAGACACCACACATACGTCCGACAAAATCTGACACTATGGCAAAAGAAAGCAAATTTAAAGGATTTCATGCATTCTTATGTAGACAAATTCAAATAAAGCTTCACTGATTTGGTAAATATTGATGGTTAATAGTGATGGTTGATATTTAAAAGAGATAGAGATGTACACACAGGTGTGTCCTATTTTACCTGATGTCCCAATTTACCAGAATTCCCCATATAACACAAAGGTCCTGACCAAACACTGTGGTATTTGACGCTTGCCTTGGTCCTGCTGTCTAAACATCACAACATGACCATCTCTCTGTGAAAAGCCTCTAGCTTGAGTGAGTAATCTGTTGCTGACTGCCATCTACTGCAAATAATGCAGAACTACAACACTATAACTGACTATATGACTACAACTTGTCGAACGAATTTCCACACACTATATTATCTCCCAGTGGGTAAAAATGAACACAGAGCTTTAGAGAATTTTTTTTTTTTCAAAATGTATTGCTAATGAATTAATAAGATGTAAAGAGATCTTAAAGTGCAACCTGCTTGAGAAATATATCTGAACTTTTCAGTAAATCAGCAACGTTTAAGATATTAAACAGTAAACAAAACCAGGGTAACAATTTACCTCATTTATACGGCACAGTATCTCTCCAAAGAAGTATAGCAAACAGGCAGCAATAACTAAAGCAAGTAGCTGCATAAGTGCAGGTCTGTGCGTTTTTTGTCTTTTAAAGGTTTTTTTTTTTTTTTACATAAAACAAGTAAAACTAATTTTGTTAACTAAAAACATCAAAACTAATACAAAATGATTTTTTATCTAATCATTTCTAAGATAAAATTCAATACATAAGTCTGATAACAAAAAGGTGTTTACAAGTGGTAATTGAACAGATTCACCACAGACCCACCGCATCGTGTACATTCGACAAACACCGAACAGCATGCTGGTAATCATGGGCTTCACTAGGACCTCTTTTCTGAAACAAAATAAATTATGAACAATAATTCACCGAACACTCTCCTTAACTCCATGGTCTCCCTTGCTGTCGGTCAGCGTTGCCCAGTGCTTCAGAGGAACTGTGGGGAATGAACTTTAGTCGGAAGCCACCTGCAACACACACGCACATGCAGACACACGTACACACACACACACTCACACACACACCACCACCACAAATGCAAACGCACACACACATACGGGTACGCACGTACACAAACACCAAAAACACACAAAGACATGAGAAGAAGTGTCAGTATGTCCAGCTAAGAGACACATACACAGAAATGCACAGTGATAGAGGGAGAAGAGAAATCATCATCATCATCATCTAGTATCCTGACTCCTGATATTAAAGGCTAGCAGCCCTATCAGCCACCATGAATACTGCCACCATTACAATGAAGCATACACTTCCTGCATTACCTGGCTGCTCATTGGTTGGCATCGGCTGCTGCTTGTGGTCCTGTGTGTGACGGCTGGTTCGGCTGCAGAGGTACCAAGAATCTTTGGGGCTGGCTGTATCTTGGTCTAGGAGGGGACCCGCCCCCCCTTGGCAGGATGGGGAACACGGGTGCAAAGAAGCGGTTGTTAGCGGGAATCTTCGTCCGGCTGTAGCCCGGCTGGGCACCCAGCAGGTGCTCCGAGAGGCTGCGCAGACGTGGCCTGGTGGTGAAGGCGGAGTGAGCCGCTGCCGTGGTGGGAGAGTGCACACCTGGTTCAGGGAAACGAGGTTGACGGGCTGCAAAGGATCTGGTGTCAGCACAGGTGTGGCGAGGCCTATTCTTGAGGGCCTGGGCAGTGGTTGGGTAGGTGGGGCGGTACACCATCAGACGTGGTAATGGCAGTGGGGCAGGCTGCTTCGGCATCGGGAAAAGGCGGCCACCCTTCCTTATTCCTCCTCTTCCAGCCATTAGACCCCCCCTGCAATAGCTCCAATGCACAGAGGTTACCCTGGGGTTGCTTGTGACGGGAAGCATGGCCATGACATGGGGGCCCGAAGTGGCCTTTGGCCGCACTACTGGTGGTAGTCCACAGCCGATGTAGGGGAGGGAGGTCAGGGTGGTACTGCTGGCACTGCGGCTGGGAGCTGTGGTGTTGGTGGTGGGGGTGAGTAGCAGGCCAGGTGAGGGTGTGGCGCTGGGGGCGCGCGTGGGCACTCTCAGTGAACGGGATGGATGCAGCAGAGGAGGTGGGGAGGGGTGATGAGAAGAGGGCAAAATGGAGGACACTTCTCCTGCCTGAGCAGCATCTCGGGTGAGGTGGGATGAAATAGGTGGGGTGCTGACCTCCTCTTGCTCCTCTCCTGGCGTGACCAACACGGGCTCCAGGGCTGCAGCTGGCTGTGTAAAACTGGGGCTCCCAGCAGAGCGCCCCTCAGAGGGGTTGGCGTCCTGGAAGGGGTCCTTTTCAAGTGAGGGGGGCAGCATGGGGTTCATCTGTCCGTTGATGCCTTTGGCAGGACGAGCCCTCAAGGTCCCTGTGTCCTGCAAGACGCTGTCAGACTTGCTGTCTGTATGGGAGAAGACAAAACAAAACAAAACAAGCTCTTACTAGGCTTTCTTTTAAAAAAAATCTATCAACTTATTCAACTAAGCTAAGATATAACATTTGGCCTTTATTTAACCACCTCCTGAGATATTGCAAAAGGCTGAGGCGGATGTTTTTAATAATGAATGGACAACATTCATTTGTGTTATTAAAGACATCAAAGAAGTTGGTACACTCAAGTCCTCTGACCACATGCTGTTTAGATGCCTATTTATAAAGAAATTAGACACTTCATGGTTCAGACAAAAATCTCTAACCTCTGTCTTTGTCATTATCATCATTGTCCTCATCATCCTCGCTCTGCGGGCTGTCATGTTGGAGATGGTGCTGAGGACTGGAGGTGGTGGAGTAGGAACTGTCAGAGGATGTGTCTCCGTACGTGTCAGGACCTACTTGACCGTCACACACCGGGCCACTGCACAGCTCACATGCACAGCGCTACAGCATTAATTAAAGAGAGAAAGAAAGAAAGAAAGAAAGAAAGAAAGAAAAAAGAAAGAAAAACAAGAAAATTTGAAGGGGGAGGACGGTGGTAGTACCTAGTGCCAGGGTTCAGTGCCAGGGTACAGTTCAAATGTGCTTCATGCAAACTTACTAAAACTACGTTTGCACAATATAACAGACAAAAGTAGAACCATGATGTATTGTTCCACTGGTGTGTTGTCATACAGAGTCCAAGGAACAGACAGCTGTGATGGACTATCCTACCCAGCCTCCCCTGCTCAGAGTGGGCTGCACACACCCCACACACCTCAGGGTCCAGTGCACCAGATTGGGTGTAGTTGACTGCTCTGTTGTGCTCGGAGAGACCCTTCCTCCTGCTGGACTGCCCTCTGCTGGTAAGGAGGGAAAGAGCACAGTGAGACTGCCTTCAGGAACACTGCTTCAACATTCCCCTTGCCCGCATAGAGCAACTAATGAAGACCACACGTCACATATACATGTATTCATCTACTCACAAGCTACTGTCCTTGGATGTGTAGATAGTATAGTTCTATTGGTTCTACATGTAATTATTATTATTAGTATTACTAATTGTTGGACTAATGATTTATAAATTTACATTTTGTCCAATACTCTACCATCACCAGGGGCTATATTATTATACTTTATTCCACTGGTTATCATTTAATTTCAGCCCCTTCCAAGATCTGAAGCTGACCCAAATAACAGATGACATTCTTATGCATTTGCATACTGACCACCAGCTGCATGTGTCCTGTAGTGCAGTGCCAGAGGTGTGCCCTTACCCACGTCCAGCACCTGCGCTGCTGTGCTTCACCCAAGCAACTGTGCAGCCACATGGCTCAAGATCCAGATCTGAGAAGTCTGAGAGACACCAGAATGAGAATCACAATCACAATCAGTCAGAATCAAAATCAGTTTTATTTGCCGAATACACTTACGTTAGCTCTCTATACACCAAACATATAAACATGTAGTAGTATACATATAATACAATATACAAAACAATACAATAAAGACAATACAGATGTGACCTAATGGTTAAAGAGTTGGTCCTGGGATTGGAGGGTTGCAGATTCGAATTCCGTACCATTAGGAAGAATGTGGGTGGGGGTGTAAATGACTGGTGCAGGGGGACTGTTCATGTACCTAAAAAATAACTATTCAGTCGCTCTGGATAAGAGCATCAGCTAAGTATAATGTAATAAGAAAATGTTACATGTACAAAAGACTTAAAATTGCTGATGCATTTTATGCACTTGGTAAATAGGAACATTTGCTGTGAAGTGGGTTGTGGCTTCTACTGAGGTTGTTTGGGAACGTGAGTGCTGCCTCTCGCCCTCCGCAGTAATCCAGGAGCACCTGCACCCAGCAGGCCTGCCCTCTCCCCCCACTCCTTCTGTCTCCCTGACACAAGGATGGGCCACATGACACTGTTGCCATTACTAACACCATCAGTGGAACACACCCACACAAAGCATGACATAAAGACATGGACACTGTGGGACTCACTAAACACACACACACCTTCCTCCAGACTGGAGATATCGGAGTAGACGCTGCAGTGTCTGGCTGACTGGCATGGACTGCCTGCTGGAGTGGAGCTACCTGCAGAAGAAGGCAGATGGTGCAACATTAGGCATGGACCAGACACACACACACACACACACACACACACAGCACAGGAATGCAGCCCGTACACTAGTGATGCGCGGGCCGGTGATTATTACGGCCCGCCCCAGCCCGCCCCATCATGCAGCAAACCAAACCCGCCCGGCCCGAAAGAATACACTACTATTTTTTAACCCGGCCCAACCCGACCCGCATTTTTTTTTTTTTTTTAATAATTAGCCTATGTACGACTGTAGTAGGCTTATTATTAAACAACATGAAATGTCTGCGGCCGCGCGAGGGGATGCGTAGGCCTAATGTAGGCTAAACTGCCAACATCTGCGTGTGGCATTCACCCTTAATTTCCCTCTTGGATTAATAAAGTTACAGCGTCTTCTTAGCTTCTTTTTAATTTCTTCCGCCATTTTGATCTCATCTAAATCTCATAAAATTCTCTGCTATTGATGATGATACTAAAATTCCACCAATGGAATTACTGTAAAACGAATTGTTGTAACAACTGTCACCAGGGGCCTACTGTCAGCGCAGCTGGAACGTAGTGGCAAAACAGCAGCCGTAGCCTGCGGCTGATCACCGCGAGGCAAAGCGGTTCGGTTGTTGTCAGAAGTGTTTGCTTGTTGTCAATGTTCAACAATGCCAATCATCTTTAATCCTAGCTAAAATATTAAGAGAAATTGGTTCTATTTTTTGTTTGCTGTCGTGAGCACGAGAGAGAGAGCGCGCTTCACGTGAATGGACACTGCCTGTTTGCTCGCATGTGGTGCCGTGCGCAGGGGGAGAGAGAGCCGCCCGCCAAGTACACAAGTGCAGACGGACGCTGTCAATTGGCATTCTGCTGTCTCGGATGTGCGTAGGTCTGATTTTAGGGGTGTAACTATGATGACTGTCTGTGATCTGACCCGACCCGACCCGCAACCTGTGGATTCTTAAGAACATATGGCCCGCCCCACCCGCCCTGCGGGCTAGCCCGAAGGCCCCGCTGGGTTCGGGCCGGTCCGCGCATCACTACCGTACACAGTAATCAGTGCCCCAACACTGAACAAACACAAGGTTAAAAAATGGCGACTCAGTATGGCAAGTTAATTTAGAAGTTTAGTGCGCTGATGGCAGATGGCATATTTCATATGCTTGGCTGTTGATCGGACATTCAGTGTCCTGGTTGCCCAGAGAAAGAAGCTGTTCCTCAGTCTGGCTACTGTGCTTTTAATGCACTTTGTACCTCCTGCTAGAGGGTAGCCTAGTAAACCAGCCCCTCGTACTTCGTTTCATTTTGTACAGAGGAGATGAAGTGTAGTACGAGGGGCTGGTTTACCAGGCTAGAGCTATGGGCTAGAGGCCATGAGGGCATGAGGGCGGCGGAACAGGTGCTGCACAGGGTGTGGTCAGCACTGATTTCCCTCCAATACAGTAAATAGGCCGACTTACAATGTATCCCCGGTCATGATAATGGAAACAAGTTATAATTAGTTGTAGGTCAGGATATATTTTTCTGGGTAGGCTATGTTGATTCAGGGTCGTTTAAACGACAAAAGACCTACGTAATTTTGAGACCGCGTTGTGACTTTGCTCTGCTCGGAAGGACAGCCTATTTACTTGAATTTAGGCAGCATCGCCTGCTGCAGCAAACAACACCTGACTACATATAATATAGGCTAGAAGATAGGCTTTACATGTGGCCCGTGTGGGGCTACAGCCTGCAGTTGTTACTACTAAATGGTCACTGCCCATAGCTTAAAACAAACTACTTTTAACCAAGTTCTCCTGCAGCCACCTGCAATATCTCAAGTGATAAAGGCACCCCCACAGCAGTACCCGAACAGCACACTAAAATAGTTGGTCTAGTTGCTTCTTTTCAGTTGACTTTGACTACAGACGCAGAGCTAGGCCAGTCTCCGAATAGCCTGCTAATTAAGCGTTATCTCAAACACCATCTTTTACTAAACTTAGACTTACCCATGGCCATGGCTAACTTGCAGGACAAATGAAACTGATGAAACCGGGTCGTGACGAGGACACAAAGACGAAAACAGCAGGAGTAAAAGCTGTATGAAACCACCTACACGGTATTTTTTTAAAATAACGTATCTACTAACTAGTGCGTAGTTCTTTTTTTTTTATTTGCAACAACAAAAGACAGGAAATGCCGATTTAGAAATAAATTACTAGTCGAAGCTGATTGCTCGCACTCTTACGTCTGGGCGTACGTAAAGCCATCAATGTACAGGTGTACAGGTGCTGGTCATGTAATTAGAATATCATAAAAAAAAAACGAAATTCAAAAAGTGGAACTTGTGTGTATAAGGTATACATTCATTTCACACAGACTGACCTATTTGAAGTGTTTATTTCTTTTAATATTGATGATTATAACTGACAACTATAGTTGTATATAGTATTATAATGAAAGAAACAAAATTGAGAATTTCAGAAAATTAGAATATTGTGGAAAGGTTCAATACTGAAGACACCTGGTTCCACACTGTAATCAGCTAATTAACTCAAAACACCTGCAAAGGCCTTAAAATGATCTCAGTCTAACTCTGTAGGCTATACAATCATGGGGAAGACTGCTGACCTGACAGTTATCCAAAGGACAACTTATTTGACACCCTGCACAAGGAGGGCAAGACACAAAAGGTCATTGTTAAAGAGCCTGGCTGTTTACAGAGCTCTGTGTCCAAGCACATTAATACAGAGGCGAAGGGAAGAAAAAGATATGGTAGAAAAGCTGTTGTACTCCTTGTGTAGAGCCACTCTTACTATACTATATATATGTCTGAATGGAAGAATTCCTGATATAAATAACCGTTTTCATGATATTCTAATTATATGACCAGCACCTGTACTTTTTTTTTAGGGTGTTACCATATAAGGACATTGCTTGATGTTTTCCATGCCCTATCTTTTACGGTTTGATACTATCTATGCCATAGACCTATTTTGTGACAGGGTTTTCTCGTCACCACATATAGGTCATAAGTCACACTGTATAATATGACCTGCATTTTAATTCTCTTTATCCTGTATTAAATATGCCAGTTGTACAGCAAGTTGGTTACACAGAGTTCGTCTCTCTCTCAAGTCACTCACTCAGGCATGCATTGGTCCTTTTACAGGTACCAAGAGAAGAAATGGTAAGAGAAATTGCATTTCTTTTTTTCACCATCACAATCAAATAGTCTGCCACATGTACCGGTAGTTTCATTTTAAAATCCTTCTTCTGCACCAAAAATAAAGTAATTCAGAAAACGTGTTCCTAGAACCGCTGGTGTTTCAGGTAGGCTGCTTAATCTTTCTTGGAATGACACTAGTGCATCGTCCTGTGACCTCTTTCGTCTGCGGATGACACTAGCAGCATGTGGCCTCTGGCCTAACATTCACTAAACAAACTCTCTCTTTCTCTGTCAACCTTGTGGGAGTATGTATGTCTGTAGTGTATGAAGGTAGTCTGCTTACTCAGTGTCCCTTTACACCTCTTATTGCTTGTAAGTCGCTTCGGATAAAAGTGTCAAATGCAATGTAATGTAATGAGAGTTAAGGGGGGCCTGGCTTTAAAAGAAAACCTGAGAGACCTACTCTCGCCTGTGTAGGGTCAGTAACGTAATGTGTCAGGCCAGTTTTCATACCTGGAAGGTAGTGTGCTTGTCGGCATACTGTAATAAGCCGTTTCAGAGATTAAATTGATAGTTTTACAAGTTGAGTAAGTCGACAACCCAATTGACAAAAAGTAATTTGAAGGACATTAACTATTAACTATGGCTAAACAGCAATGGCATTATCCTTTTCATGAACATGGCCTTCATAGCCAAATATAAAATAACGCCAACAAACTATTTACTTGGACTTAATAAAAATGGCAAGGTGGAGGATAAGCATGCAGGTTACAGGTATTGGTTAGAGAGAGCAAGACTTTAACAACAGGCAAGAAAAGAGTAAGGGGCTTTTGCATGGAGGTTTTGATAAATTGTCTTCGACTGACTGTAAATTTCAAAAGTTATTTACTTAGGACATTATGTTTGAGAAGGCTAATAAACTGCTGAGCCTGAGGCCAATTTAACCCCGAACCATTGTGATACACAGCAAACAACCCCCCTTCCCTCCATTCCCACCACTATGATCCAGGCCATGCAGGGCTGCAGCTGACTCCAGCACGCAAGCTCGTGCTCTCGCCCGGCAAATACACACGTCAGCGGCACCAATTGGCGGATTACACACACGCTAGGGGGCGTGGCCAAACCCTCATGATGGACATGCGGCCTAAGACGAGTTCCCGCCCACTGTGCCCAGTCACCCTCAGGGCCGCCAGCATCACTTGGCCCCTCCCCTTCATGCACTGCATGGGGACACGCCCACTCTCTCACACGCACACAGGCGTGCACTTGGCAGCTTCGTCACGCCAGCCTGATGCCATGGAGACCACAAGCTCTGCGATATACCCACACACGGGCCGGTCAGATTTCTTCTGTTGGATACAGGAGCTACTGGGTTCTTCAGGCCATCACTTTTAAGATCGCTGCATCCTTGCCTCGGTTTTGCAGACCAAACACTAAATCTGCAGTCTAAACATCACTACACATGCTAACATACTAAACATGACCATCTTTCTGTGAAAGGCCTCTAGCTTGAGTGAGTAAAGGAGTAACATGTTCTGCTAGTGACCCAAGAGGCTGCGTGATTACAGAGACTGGCCCTTGCCCTGCACAACTGCAGAGCAGAAGGCCACTCTTGTCTACACAGGCACAGAGTTATACTTCTTGAATTCATCTAGCGCTTACTGCCATCTACTGCTGATAATGCAGAACTACAGCACAAACTGTCTGATGATAATGACTTCTCAAACAAATTTTCACATACTAGCCTATATTCTACCAGTGGGAAAAACAAATTTCTTATCAACAGAAAAAGGACAATTTTGAATTCTTTCCCCCAAACTTTATTGCTAATAAATTGAGGATGTTAAAGTGCTTCAACATTTGAAATAAACATATACAACATTAAAGGCAACATACAACATTAACTACAATTTAGAACTGAAAAAACCAATTCATATTACCCTATGAAAAAGGTTCAAGAACAGTTGGTCTTCTAAGTTTCAATGTCACATTTTATAAAACTGTGTTTAAGTCTAAAGAGCAAATCCCAAATCACACTTTCAATGTTTCAACATACAGTAATAATGATGGCCCTTAGCCATAATAAGAGGTTGACGAACTGAACAAATGGTGGTTTTGGTCGACAAAATTTACCACAACGCCATACAACGTAATCCATAAAGGTATAATGCAGTGTTTTGCTGCATTAGTTGGTGAACAACCAAGGCACATCCTTAAAATCTGCCCAAATTTAAATTGAAACATTCTTCAACTTTTCCACGAACAAGTTAATTAATCAGCCTAATGCTTCTCAGGTGACCTGAATTAAAGATTTTGGGAACTTGGAGAAAAAAGAACTATCAACTCCATGGTCCGCTTGGCTGTCAAGTCAGCTTTGTCTAGTGCTCCAGAAGACTTGAGGGGGATGTACTTCAGCCAGAAGCCACCTGCAACACACACGCACAAGCAGACACATGTACACACACACACACACTCACTCACACACCACCACCACCACCACCCAACACCCACACACAGGTACACACCCATAGACATAGGAGAGAGTGTTAGCATGCCTGGCAGAGTCACACACAGCAATAGAGTGACATGAGAAATAATCATCATCATCATCATCATCATCATCTTGTCTCCTGGCTCTGCCATTAAGATTAGAAGCACTGCTGTGGATACTGCCACCATTAAGGCTTTGGTATACTTCTGTGGAAACAGGTCTGCCAAGGGTCTGTCATCATGTGGACAGGCCTCACAGATGTAACAGCACTATGGGAAAATTGTGTGATATGGAAAATATCCGCATTGACCATTGATGTGCAGTGCGAACCTCATCATGCACGTTAAGGCTGGGAAATCCATTAAAAAATATCTATAAAAAAAGTCTAGGCAAGCCATGAGAAAAAATAAAGTTTTTAAACGGAAGCCCAGAAAAAGACCACCCTCACCAAATAGGAGATGTATACATTTAATGAGCTGGCCCAGTTGTTGCTTTGAAAAGAACTGAGTAGAGAAAAGCTTTAACAGAATAGCCTGGACTTCCCATCAAAAGATGTTTTCAAAAGAAAGTTTACCCTCTGTTCACGCGTTGGGAAAAAGCACAAAATCAAGTATACCGCAAACACGCGAATAGTCACATTCATATTAATGCACACCCGTGTCCACAGAAGCATACTGTACACTTCCTGCTTTACCTGGCTGCTCATTGGTTGGTGTCGTCTGCTTGTGGTCCTGTGTATGGTGTCGGGTTCGGCTGCAGAGGTACCAAGAATCTTGGTGGCTGGCTGTATCTTCGTCTAGGAGGGGGCCCACTCCTTGGCAGCATGTGGTCTGCTTGTGGGCCTGTGTATGGTGGCGGATTCGGCTGCAGAGGTAGCAGGACACTTGGCTGGATGTATCCTGGTCCAGGAGGGGGCCCACCCCCTGGAAGCATGGTGCGGGAGGGGAACATGGGCGCAGGGAAGGGGTTGTTAGCAGGAATCTGTGTCAGGCTGTAGCTCGGCTGGTCCTCCGGGTGAGGTGGTCTATTGGGGAAGATGGGGGTGCCAGAAGGTGGGCAACATGGACACCCAGCATTGAAAAAAAACAAGGGGGGGCCCTGGGCATTGGTTGGGTAGCAGTCGCTGCACACCGGTGGCGGAAGATACAGTAATGGCAGTGGGGCAAACTGCTGCTGCATCAGGAAGAAGCTCGTCAGTACCTGGTGGTCACCATCTCCTCCTCCTGCTTCAGAGAATGCCATAGTGTTGCCCATGGCAGCGGGTATGATCATAAGAAAACCAGTGGTGCTTGAGCTGGCCTGTGGCTGGGCTAGCATCTGCACAGAGGTCCCCGTGCTGTTTCCCATGGCAGTTGGTATGATCAAAACAGGGCGAGGGGTGCTTGAGTTGGCTTGTGGCTGGGCTGGCATCTGTACAGTGGTAGACGTGGTGTTACCCATGCCAGCAGGTCTGATCATAAAAGGGCAAGGGGTGCTTGAGTTGGCCTGTGGATGTGCTGGCATCTGTAAAGGGGTAACACAGGTGGGGTAGGGACTGAAAGACATGGCCCTGTTACTACTGACAGGTCTCAGTGGAGGGCATGGGTGCTTAGGGACAGTGGAGGAGAGGACTGTTCATCGTTTGACTCTGTAACAGACACACACACACAGACTGTTCTTCAGGGAAAGTGTACTTCAGCATAGACTGTAATGGTTTAAGGTTCATCACTTTACTTTTTCATACCATAACCCTCAGGGTTTTTTAAGAAATAAAAAATGACTTTCGGCTGTGACAGTGCATTGTGAGAAGCCTTACTATCCTTACACTGTTTTTCCTTACAAGTTTTTTGTGTCCACAGTTACTGTCATATTTACAATGCCTACTACCTAGATATCCTGTTATATTTTGGAAGCATTTTTGCGCAATGGAGTGGATTGGAATGGAGTGGAACAATAGTTAGGTCCGGTCGAACGATTTAGCATTTTCTGATTGGACGAGACGCATAGCGTCACTAGAAGTGAGGATATCCCACGGCGATTTATTCTGATCACCATTATAATTAATACATGTTCACAATGGTAGCCTGGTAACCCACCACCAGTATTGTCTTCCTTATGGGAAAAAATACGTTATTTCACAAATAGCCTACATTTCGTCTCCTCTGTGGACCGCGGGAGTTCAAAAGACAGTTCGGCACCTCACACGAACCGTCTCCATCTTGCTTACATGAGGTCATGTTTCCCATTGGATATCATGACACTGACATGTTTGCTAGCACATGCTATTGCTGACATTTTCCTGTGGCCTAAATATCGTTTAAAACTAATTAGTCATACTACTATGCAGTATTCGCATTTTATATAGGCCTACGTAGGCTTACTTCAGGTTAACTTTAGCATAATGCTAAATTGTATGTGATAATGTAGCACTTAAATGATTACCTCAGATGTATCCGAGCCTCGTGCGCGACATCAAAGGCCGGAATGTTCCAAAATGTAGCCTACACAAACGCGGCCTTAGGCCAGAGAGAGCAGCTCTCCAATCCAAGCCACCGTGATAGCACTTGCCATAACTTATTACTTATGAATGGTTAAGGTCATAGTCTACGATAAACTATTTTAATCAAGTTCTGCTGCTGCCACCTGCAATATCTCAAGTAGGCCTACCCAAGGTAGGTTACCTCACCAGAGTAGGCTACCCCAACCTGACTGAAATAGCTTCAGTTAACTTTGGCTTCTGAGGCATTTCACATGTTCATTAATTTAACGTAGTATAGCCAGGCCAAGCTCTGAATAGCCTGCCAGTTAAACCTTATCTTAAACATCGTCTTTTCCCAACTGCATTGCATTTAGACTTACCCAAATATATAGCTTACTTCCATGATAAGGAGGGAATGCACCAGTGGGGTCGCACACCAGCACGCCACGATGTTATAAAGAGGAAAACGGCGGGATAGAAACTATAAACAAGTAAGGGGCGGTCCTAGTTTGGCAACTATAAGCAAATACAAGGTATAGACAAAATAATTGGAACAGTGTAAATTTCCCCCCTAATATTTCAATGACCTATTGTGTCAAGAATATTGATTCAAATTTCATTATGGGAGTTTATACCCACTGTAGATAGGTTTATTTATCTACTTAACTGTATATTTTTAATTCTTTTTCAGATTGTAGTAAAATTTAAGTTACAATGCGTGACCTAACTGAGTTTGAAAAAGGGCAAATTCTTGGAGCTCGTATGGCAGGAGCCTCAATCACCAAGACAGCTGAACTGGTTGGTTTCTCAAGAACTACCATATCAAGGACCATGACGGAATTCAAGAAGCAGGGAAAAACCTCCAGCAACCGGCGTAATTTCGGCCGGACTTCCAAGTGTACTGACAGAGACAGACGTGCATTAAAACGCATTGTGGGAAGAAATCATAGGATTACTGCCGCTAAAGTGACTGCTGAGTTCAATCAACATCTGAGTAGTCCAGTTTCAACCAGAACTGTTCGCCGTGAGCTCCATCTGAACACTTGTTAAATTCAAAGAAAGTTTTAATGCACGTCTGTCTGTCAGTACACTTGGAAGTCCGGCCGGAATTACGAATGAAATTTGAATCAATATTCTTGACACAATAGGTCATTGAAATATTAGGGGGGAAATTTACACTGTTCCAATTATTTTGTATATACACTGTATATGCACACTTATATGCTGTCAGTGTTAACGCATGTGATTAATGTGGAAAAAAATGTAAAGGTTTTTTGTTTTATTTTTTTTAAATTAATCATGCGCAAGTTAAGGACAAGGCCTCGAGGCGATGCTACAATTTGCCACAGGTGACCCAATGTAGCCCGGTAAACAAGCTTCTCCAGCCCCTCTTACTTCACTTCATTTTGTACAGGGGTTTGGTAAAATATACAAAATGAAGTTAAGTACCAGGGGCTGGTTTACTATTACCATGGGCTATATCCATTGTACCGTAAAACTGTTGTTGTAGAATAGCATTACCTTCAAGGGTTGTAGAAGAGAGTAGGTGTGGTCGACATGGCTCAGAGTCAAAACAACTGTGTTTAGGCAAAGTCCTTCTGGTTTAGGGCGGACGTGTATAGCGCCGAGCCGTACCGTTCCGTTACGAAAACGTGCAGTGGAAAAGGGCCACAAGTCCTGAATAGAAGCCCGGACCAGCAACACATCTGGACAATTAACGCTGGTCTCAAAATGAGTCAGGGTCTGTCTGATTTTCTTTCTTGGACTCTCAGAAAACGTTTGTGTCAAGATTGACTAGTCTCAGCCGACACTTTTCATTGATAAAAGTGCATATTATAAATTGACAAATGACAATGAAATAATTACCAGTAAATTCTTTAAAGATTTGACGTTGGGAATAATGCGGGCTATTCTTGACAGCGTCGTGAAATCACTCCACTAATTAATTCTGATAGGCGCATAAAGAAAAAAATATCGCCACCTAGACGGTTTACGAACTTTATTGGTTAAGTGTGCAGTTTTCATCGAACGAGTTTCAAGTCCACCATGTTGGAATGAAAGAGTCCGATTTAATTTTAAACTTTTCCATTGTGCAGACTGCAATATACCTTGCTTTTTATGTTCTTTCTATTTGGGTTATGGGTAGGCACAATGCCTATGCGTGGCACAAAAATGTCGTGAATGACAAGAGACTAGCCACTGCAACTGGCTTTTAAAAAAGTGTTCCAATGCATGGGGCATGTGTGACATTCTTTCTTTACAAAAAAGGATAATTCTGGAACTTTAAATGTGTGATTAATTGTGATCAACGATGATTAACTTTTAAACTCCATTGTGATTAATCATATATTTATATCTTGACTGTGGTTTGCAGCTCCTCATCTTGGCCAGTCAGTGGGAGAGGGTGGGGCCTACTCCAAAATATTTCGGAAGTGCCCCTGAATTGCATTCAAACCCAGTGTAACACTCTTCACTGATCACTGCATGCAACATTTTCAGAATAAAATCAAGCATCTAATTTATCAAATATTTAGAATTATACCAACCATTAACTGCTTAATAGGCTATAACAAGATCAGTAAAGCAATGCATTACTCTGTAATTACAGTAAGACAACTTTCATCACTAATGTACCCTAACAGTATAAGTGATTTTTTTTTTTGCTAAGCTGTAGACTGAATACAGAATACTCTCATTCTGGGTAGTGAAGCATAGTATGCAAATGATTAACAAACAACCATTATACATAGTTCGTCATACATTGATTTTACATTTACCTCCTTTTCCCTCTTCCTTTCTTTTTTCCTAAACTGAGCACCTAATGGCCTTTTGTCAATCTTCCACTTTCAATTTGACACTCTACTACTGGCATAATTTACCTGTGGCGTGAGTTGCACTAGATGTATGCCTATAGCCGCTGCAGCAACAGAGGAGGCCCAAATTCACACATATATTTGCTTCCCCCACCCCCAACAGCAGGGAGGACAGCCCTCGCATACCCAAACACCCCACCCCTTGCTGCCCCACACACATTTGCACGCCCCTGCCACTGGATGTCACTGTAGAGCCCCCCCCCCCCCCAACCACCTGTGCTCTTTGTCCCCAGCTCCATAAAGCCAATTCACCATTTACCTGAATTCAGGGAGGGAGAGTTATCAGAGAGTACATAGACTGGTCTGTGCCTTTCTGCGCAATATTAAGAGTATAGAAGACCATTTCCTTTCGAACCATAGACTGTATATGGTCCGAACAGGCACATTTATACCTCCTGAATTAATCTATTGCTGACTGCCATCTACTGCCAATAATGCGGAACTGCAATATTAAAATGTCTGATAACAGGTAAAGCTTTGGAGTTCTTTTTAAGGCAATCAAATAATACTTTTGAGAATGAAAATCAAAGTTTACTATTTGTAAAGCATTTACGTGCTTGTGTCTCCATTGTCCTTTATTTCTTATTCTGAGGTCTTATATTATGTCCCAAAGAGATGGAACGCCTACCACAACATATCAGAGAAGCTGAGTCCATTGATGCCTTGAAATGGCAACCAAAGGCCTACCTGTTTAACCTCGCCTTTACTTAACGGGTCTATTGAAAGACCCCTCCCTCCCAAAAGGACAAACTGACAGGAGTCACACGTAACTGTTCTATTCATGGGCCTCCTAGTCAATCACAGACCTCTGTATCTCTACCAGCCCCGGCAGATGGGCTCCCCATAGGGGTCGTGTTTCTGCCTGAGGTTTCTTCCTATACTTTAATAATTTAATGTAAACAGGGGTCAACAGCATCCGAATAAACGTCTTCTTTCCCCGTGCTATTAAGCTGCAACAAATGCTGTCTTGTGTTTTCCTGGCAAACTGTTGAAGCACTTTGAGCTACATCTTGTATGAATTGTGCTTTACAAATATAGTTTGTTGTTATTATTATTATTACTGTTATTTTGCCCTCTAAATGAAATTCACGGGCAGAGAGCGTCATTTAAAACCGTCATAGTGCAACCCATACGTGTTTGACCATCATCTGATATTTGTCTCCCCCTATGGCTGCACACTTTGACTCACAAAACACCCACTACTACTTTGACCCAGCTGTTAAAAGATGTTTTTTTTACATGAAATTATCTGCAATTGAACTTTCTGATTTACAAAAGATGTTGTGCAAAATCTTTGTATACACATAGGCTACATAGCTTTTAGACTCACACAAGATATTTTTGCCTGCAAGCAAAGATATTAGACTTAAAATGAAAAGACAACCGGACACGCAAGCATTTTTTGAGTCTTTAAAAATGGTAAAGCTTGATTTGTGCATTTAAAGCTGCATTTGTTCCCTGGTTCTTGCTTTGTTATATAAAAAGGTGCTAAAATAACTCAATATAAAGCACACTGTTTTACTCAGTCGACAAACATCCTGACAACAAAATAACAACAGGAAACTTGGGATTTTTTAATATTTATTGCTGATAACTCAAGATAAAGATAAATTTGCTTAAAATGCAAATTGCTCTCTAGAAATATATCTGAACTTTCCAGTAAATAGCAACGTTTAAGATATTAAACAGTAAACACAAAACCAGGGTAACAATTTACCTCATTTATACGGCACAGTATCTCTCCAAAGAAGTATAGCAAACACCTCAAGCAGCTGCATAAGTGCAGGACGGGCCTGTCTGGTCTCCTTCCTCCCACCCCCTGGAGCAGCTCAAGAGGGTCTGTGCGTTTTTTGTCTTTTAAAGATTTTTTACATAAAACAAGTCAAAAACATGATCCCTTCATGAAAACCAATACAAAATATTTTTTTTTAGAATTATCTGTTTGCATATATTATAAAAAAGTATGTTTTTCCCCCCTCAGGTCTGCTTTGGCAGTTTAAGCAAGGTCTCCAGAGAACAAAACATAGCTGTCTAAAAAAAGCCCAAAGAAACGGAAAATAAAAGGTTGACAATACAAAAATGTTTACACTGCATCATTAAAGTGGTAATTGAACAGATATCCCACCACATCGTGTACATTCGACAAACACTGAACTTAGCCATACAGCATGCTGGTAAACATGTGCTTCACAACTATCTTACTTCCTTATATAATATCCATTCAAACAAGAGTTTAACTTTAATAGTCCATCTAGAAATAAAGATTTTTGCTTGTCCAGGACATAACACTGTCCCGTTGGAAGAAATGGAAGTGTATGACATGAAAGTACACAGCTTAACAAAACAAAAGACAAAAAATACTTGGGACACCAAGCAGTCTCCTCTCTCCTTAAAACCTATAGTCTAGGGAAAATGGGTGAAAGTGTATCTTAGGGTATATACAGGGTGTTGACAAATGCAACATAATTTGAAATGTGAATATCTAGACAATTAGAAATCAAAGACAAACGAAATTGAATAGGCCTTATGTCAAATAATCAAAGATTTATTCATCAAAATTTGAATAAGATAACCAGCAGGGTTGAAAAATGTATAACCAGTTTCACAAACGTTGAGTATATGCACCACCAGGGAGTTAGTATGGATGGTAAGGTGAAGGCTAGGCTTCTCTGGCTTGTTCCTCATATCATGAAGGAACTGCAATGCTTCCTGGGATTTGCAAATTTCAATTTATCTGCAACTACAGTAATATCTCTGCATCCCTTGCTCTACTGCTCCACTGCTAAAGGAAACCAAAATGCCTCTCCCGGTAGAACAGGAGCCTCCAAAGGCTTCAGAGGGCCTTTGGCAAGACGAATCAACCCTCGTGAGGCCTGATAGCCTCTATTTTTCACCTGTTTAAACTTACACTGACCACCACTCTTCCCCTTGGTCACTGTTTACCTTGGAACCTTCACTCTTCATGGAACCACCCAGAGATTTAAAGAACCATTTAAGCACCTTTATTTTTTAGCGTGTATGTGAAATGTACTTCACATTAGAAATGGATCTTCAGAGCCTCAGATCATAATGGGTTATGTTATGTCATATCGGCGTTAAAGAACTGTTGCCTCAACACTTCTTGAAAGCACTGAAAAAGGTTCTTCTATGGCATCGCTCTAAAGAACCAGTACTGGCCTCATTATTTTTTAGAGTGTATCGGGAAAGTGAGATGGTGTGGGGTGAAGTTCATCCCAAGCTGTGGCAAGCCGTTCACTGTAATAGTCGCCATGCCAACGTTCAATGGTCCTCTGCACCAGAATAGTAGGAAAGAAAGTGTGGCTCTTCACCTAGGACTTCGAGATGCAACTTCCTTGCAAGAAGCTGAGCCCCTAGATACGTTGACCCCTGTACTATCCAACACCCAATCAATCCAGTCACCTACCAGCTTCCCCCTAGCTACAGAGCTCATCCCATGTTCAATGTCTCTTCCTAAACCCTACAACTCACCTCACTGCTGTAGACACCCCCTTGCCACTCGTCCAGGACGAGGGACCCATGTAGGCCATCAAGTAGGTCGGCTGTGTGTGTGTGTGTGTGGGGGGGGGTTGTAATAGCCACAGCAGCTCACCAGCTACGCCAATTCTTCACTCAACTCCTCACCTGTCTTCCAGCCTGTTTCTCCAGTTTACTAATTAGCAGCCACCTGTGTTGTGTTCCCCTCTCCCTTCTTAAAGCCCTCTGTCTGGCCTTGTCTACAGAGACACAAACAACTCCAGTACATCAGCTGCTCCTCTGTGTACCCTCTCTGTGCTAGTCTCCCTGACTCCCAGTTCTCGCTTCAACTTCAGGTTGTGGAAGTTTTATATTTGAATTTTTTTGGGTCACTAGTCATCGCCTGTGTGTTTGTTCTCTTGGATGTGTCCCTGCATTACCCTCCTTACCCCTCAGAAAATAAAACCTGAACTGTTTTTGCACCTGAATCCCTGTCCTGTGTCTGCGTGCCCGGACAGAATGTTTTGTGTAACATTCACCAACACCTTAATGATTCTCTGGTCGAGTTCCTCCATGCTTGTAGGAAAGGGGGGATATAGACCAGTTCTTTCACATAGCTCCAGAGAAAAAATATCACAGGGTTATCATGGCAATTAGTTCATTTTTACAGTCTTTAGAATATTCAACATTTGTGAAGCTTTATTGTGTTGATTATAAATAAGTTTGAATTTAGATAAATAAATCTTTTATCATCATAAAGCCCATTTCATTTTGTCTATAGAACCTCTAATTGCTTGTTCACATTACAAATAATGTCAATTTTTTCAGACACCATGTCATTAATGTAATTGGTTGATGCCATTTTGTTGAGTAATTCAAGATTGCATCCAAGCTGGCCGCCACTACAACAGAGATTTCTATAAAGCGAGAATCCAACACTTCAGTGGGGTCTTCATGGGAATGAGAATGCTAATTTGTGGAATGGAACCCTAGGAAAAAAAATGCTAAGCTACCCTGAACTAACATTATTTTGAGAAAGCAAAAGATGTATTAAAATTTTGACTACCTGTGTGATGATCTTTATCATTTTTTTCCATTACTAAGCAAATTTGAATGCTTCCTGGTGATATCCTCAATGAAAACGAAAGATATTTTTTTCTGTTAACATTTTGAGGAATAAAAATTGGACAGTTTCCAGAATGATGCATGACAAGGAGATGGCACTGGAGATGTTTCCCATAGAGCACAGTGCAGGAGGCTCCATGTCATTTTATAGAGGTTTGCTGCTCTTTATGAATGTTATTTGCTTAGCCCTTCATTTAGCAGTTCATTGTCAGAATGAATTTGGTGATTCTGATTAGAAGCAACTTGAAGGACAATCCGAATACAATGGTGCATGGCCTGTTGTGAGAGGACCACAATTGCTTTCAGCTTCATTTGGGAATATGTTCTTTGCTTAAACTCTTCTCTGCTTGATTCTCATTTGACATCTCATGACCTTCACGCCATCCAAATAATTTGTCATGACACGTTATTCTCCTGCTAATGCATTATTATAGTGTTTATGGTTGAAATGAGTTCACAAAGACCCACAGTTGATGTTGCAAGCCAGTGCAGAAAAGGATTCAGATCATGTAGGCGATTTACACATGGACTTTCTGGGTGCAATATCATATCGAATCTTTGGGGAGTTGTGAAGGTGTCTGTGATTAAAGCCACGAAAGCAGAACTCTGTCTTGACAAATTAGCAAATGATGAATTTAACACCCAGGTGCTGTTGTTCAGGAAACAGCACTCATCTTTGAGATATAACTTGTGGACTTCAAAACACTAAATAAAAACTAACACCTGACCTGAAAACTCTGCCTCCAACCACAGAAGCTTTCACATGTTCACACGGCATGTCATGAGAGTGTACGAATCAGACAACGTTCTGAAAATCAGCCTCCATCCCATTAGACTCACTGTTAACTTTGGGCTACAGGTTGCAGCTACATTATGATCCAGAATTTTTTTAATTATTAAACTTAAAACAAATGCAAAGTAGAATACGGCCTAAATCTATAATTCTTCACTGGAATGTTTGTGTTCAAATTGTTTTTTTTTTTGTAAGATTGCAAACTACATCTTCATATGTTGAAATGCAACACACTTCATAAAGTGCAACAAATATGTTTCAAAAGCTACTAAAATTATCCTTTTATGTTAAAACTAATGTGTCAATTAAGTTCGTTGGCCAGAAAAACATGTAAACAGCCGTCTTGCACGCCATCTTGAATCTTTCAATTTCCCAAAGGGTGAGTGGCATCAGTTAGAGTTGAATCAATTGCATTTAGCACCCTCAAAGTGCCTACAGTCAGTCATAAAACTCTGTATATACCATAAAACCCACTTTCAATAAAAACCCCACTTTCACACACAAACTACTACCAGTGCTTTGTATTCAAGCACAGCGGGCCACTCTTTCGCCCTCTGGTGGTCACACCACCACATGACACCGACGTCTCCCAAGCCATCCCAAGTCAAACGGCACAGTGGACAGTACAGATTACTCTCAGTGCACTTAAGGACCTGACATAACCATCAAGTTAGGCTGAGCATGTTACCATAGTGCTTTATCATTTGAAATAAAAATATACAACATTTAAAAAAACAAATAAAAACAGCAGTGCAACACTACTTGTCTGAATCATGATTATGAACTTAAAACAATTCACATTACATGAAAGGACAACGATCAAGCCAACAGAAATACTGCTTACATTCAGAGCTTTTCAAAGAAACGTTAATACAGGCTTGTAATGTAACTACCACATAAATTAAACGACTGTATGGTTTCTTCATGCATCAACAAATCAGAAGAGTTCTTGAAACTTTGTTTATCCTTTTTTTCTTCAAAACATTCACATTTCCGTGTTTTCTTATAAACATGTTTTTAACATTGAAATCAGCTGCTCTTCTTCAGGAGATTGGTAAAGAAACAACAAAATGAGAAAATTTCAAAGGAATTCCTATAGCCATAAAAACTCTCTCAAACCTTTGAAAATACAGCTCTCAAGTTTCTGAGTCTCGTTTTATAAAACTAAGTAAAAAGTCTGAAGTGCCGAACCTAAATCACACTTTTAATGTTCAGTGAGG
Source organism: Setipinna tenuifilis (assembly GCA_030347295.1). Lineage (NCBI taxonomy): Eukaryota > Metazoa > Chordata > Actinopteri > Clupeiformes > Engraulidae > Setipinna > Setipinna tenuifilis. The sequence continues at coordinate 37,386,164 of CM059265.1, forward strand.
AAACAAACAAAGTGTACTAAAAATCACTCCTAAACTAAAAAATGGCGGTTTCTGAGAGAGGGCCAAATGAAAGATAACGTAATCACAGTTTCCTTCGAAACCTAAACGTTAAACATATCATCTGTTCCTTGGAGCGTTTTTTTTCTCTTTTCTTTTCTTTTTTCCTGCCTTAGCTTGTGAACTGTTGAGGCACATCCATAAAATATGCCCGTATTCCAAATCAAACATTCTTCAGTTTTTTTTCCCATTAATGAGCTAAATGGTTCCCAGGTGCACCGATAGAGGCTACTGGGAAGTCAGAGAAAAAAAAGGACTATCAACTCCATGGTCCCCTTGCTGTCAGTCAACTTTGTCTAGTGCTTCAGAAGACTTGGGGGGAATGTAGTTCAACCGGAAGCCACCTGCAACACACACGCACATGCAAGACACATGTACACACACACATACACGCACACACACCACCAACCACCACAGATGCAAACGCACACACACAGGTACGCTCGTAAACAAACAAACAAACACACACAAACAAACACCAAAACAAACAAACACACACAGACATAGGAGGGAGTGTCAGTATGCCTGGCTGAGACACACACACACACACACACACACACAGTAATAGTGACATGAGATATCATCTTCATCATCAGCATCATCATCATCTCCTGGTTCTGTTGTTAAGGCTAGCGGCACTAACAGGGGCCGCGGCTACCGCCACCATTACCTGGCTGCCCGCCGTCTGCCGAGGACTGCTTGCACTCTTGCGCATAGTGGCCGCTCATGCCGCAGTTGTAGCACGACACGTTGCTCGCCTTCTTCACCCCGCCCCCCCCTCCTCCTCCGCCCCCCCCTGCTCCGGGAGGAGGCGGCCCACCACCCGGGCCCGGCAGCATGGTGACGGAGGGGAACATGGGCGCAAAGAAGCGGTTGAAAGCAGGGATCTGCGCCAGGCTGTAGCCCGGCTGGGCGGCCAGCAGGTGCTCCGAGTGGGCGTGCAGGAGCGGCCGGGTGGGGAAGGCGGGGTGGGCCGCCGGCGTGTGGGCGGAGTGGACGCCCATGTGCAGGTAGAAGGGGCGGGGCTGACCTCCCGCGGGGGGTTTGGCGGCGGCAGTGGTGTGGCCAGGGCTGTTCTGGTGGGCCTGGGCGCTAGGCGGGTAGCTGTTGCCACGGAGCGGCGGCAGATGCAGGAAGGAGAGCGGGGCGCTGAACATCTGGCGTGGGGCCAGCTGCTGCGGAGGCAGGAAGAAGCCCGTCGTAACCTGGTGACCGCCTCCACCTCCTCCTCCTCCTCCTCCAGTCATCGCCCCGTTGTTACCACAGCTACCACCGCACCCACAGGCACTGCAGTGCAGCTGCAGGTTGGCCTGCGGCTGTGCCGGCATCTGCACAGGGGTTCCCAGGGTGCCACCGCCCATGCCAGCAGGACCCTGCAGGCCCGTAGGGGTGCCAGGAGCACTGGTGGTGCTGCTGGTCTGTGGCTGCCCTGGCGTGGGCACGTAGTTGGCGAAGCTGCAGTGGAGGTGGGAGACGGCCGTGGCGCTGCTGGCGGTGTCGCTGTGCGCCGTGCTGCGGGTGAGGGCGGGGCTGGGGGTGGGGCCAGTGCTGGGCGCTCGCGTGGGCACCCCCAGCGGAAGAGACGGGTGCGATGGCAGAGGCGGGGTGTGGTGCAGAGACGAGAGTGAACCTGGGGCCAATGCTCCCATTGGCGGTGGCACTCCAGCCTGCGCAGCACCATTGACCGTGGTAACGGGATGCTGAAGATGTGAGGAGGTGGCGCTGGGGTACTGGTCCTCTCCTGGTGTGACCAACATGGGCTCCAGGGCTGCTGCTGACGGCGTAAAACTGGGGCTCCCAGCAGAGTGCCCCTCGGAGGCGTTGGCATCCTGGATGGGGTCCTTTTCAAGTGAGGGGGGCAGCATGGGGTTCACCTGTCCATTGATGCCTTTGGCAGGACGAGCCCTCAAGGTCCCCGTGTCCTGCAAGACGCCGTCAGACTTGCTGTCTGTATGGGAGAAGACAAAACAAAACAAGCGCTTACTAGGCTTTCTTTTAAAACAATGCATAGAAGCATCTTACAGTCTCAGGAGATTGTTTAGTTCAAGTGTTTGAATGAATGTGTTCACCAGTACAGTATTGTTCACTTCAGTTAAAAATGTACAAATCATTTGGGCTAGTGAGAGGGCGAAAATAACAGCAATTCTTTTTGCAATACATTAAGAAAAAACACAGATCTGGTATCTTTATGAAGGTATTACAAAAGTACATTATAATCCAAAAATCTCTGACCTCTATCATCATTATCATCATCGTTGTCCTCATCATCCTCGCTCTGCAGGCTGGCATGGTGGAGATGGTGCTGAGGACTGGAGGTGGTGGAGTAGGAACTCTCAGAGGATGTGTCTCCGTATGTGTCAGGACCTACTTCACCGTCACACACACACACACACATATACACACACACACAAACATCTTAGCATACACACACGGTCAAAATGGGACTAGAAATGTGAGGTGACGCAATCAAAAACATGTCTCCTGGCTCCATGCTCTGGTAGAGTTGGAGTGACAGTTCTTAGCCCGAGTCATTTCCCATTTAGCAAAAATCCTAGTTTACCTCTCAGTGGCCAACAAGGATAATAAACTCCAAGCAGGAAAATATGACAAGTGTGTAGGAAAAAAATCTTTTGAATTTGAGTTTGATGGCATCCATTGTTTGAAAAATGTTTAGGCAGTTGGGTGGGAGACATGTCTGATTCTGAACAAAGGAAAGACTTCTTCCAAAAGAAAAAGATGTTGCCATGCAAACGTCACAGGTGCTCACTGGTGAAACACTATTTAAGTAATTGTGCCACACTGGTTTTCTCGGTGTCACCCTAGGTCTTATAAACACCCTTGTGATGCTTCCATTGATGAAGGTGTTACATAAATGAATAGCAACCAACAGAACAGCTTTATAGAACAGTCCCTACAGCAGAGGACATCTAACAGAGATGCACATGGATTCTGCACAAGCACTTCCTTCCCCCCTTCCTTGCATTACCCAACAGATGGATGACTTGCAGTATGTGGGCTACCTATGTGCTGTGACCTACATTCCATCACATGGTACACAACCTTCACAGCATGGCCACGGATAAGGCGGAGTAGAAGTAGAACCAACTATGCACATCTCTGTTGGCTGAACTCTATGTGTGTGTGTGTGTGTGTATGTGTGCGTGCGTGCGTCTGTGCAGTTAGGATGTGTGATCATAGGTTGTGTTTCTCATGTGTGTTTCTGCAGTGGTTATTAGACGAGTGTAGAGAGACTGGGGATACGATAGAAGGAAGGGGAGCTCACCGTCATCCTGCCTTTTCTTCTGAGCCGCAGAGGGTCTGCAGTGCACATTGGTCATATAGCGATCGTTCACCTCCCCTTGCCTTACCTGCTCCCTGCAATACAAACGGGGAGAAGAGAGAGAGGGGGGGGGGAGGAAGAGAGGGAGAGAGAGGGTGGGAGGAAATCTTCAATGTTTTTATTTCCAAGTATAAAATGAAAAAAAAAAAAAACATTTCTTGCCATAATCTTCAGAGAGAGGGAGGGAGAGGGAGAGAGATTGAGATGGATAAAGTAACAGAGAACAACACAGAGAGGATCAGAAAGAAAACAATATAAAATGTCAGCAAGCGTCTGAGCAACAAATCCAATGACCAGCAGAACACAGTTCATTTCTGCATCTGTCTGTCCATTTGCTGCCCATCACCAAACACGTACACCTGATATTATTATTTTAGCTGATACTTCACCATTACTACCTGTAGTGGGAAATGCTGAAGGATAGAAACGGCACCGAATAATATAATATAATAATAAAATCTGATAAAAAATGTCAAGGGTAAACACATAGAAACAATGCATGCTTCAAGGACACATTGAGGTAGTGGGTGGTATTGAGCTGTCACTTTAAAAAGGCCTTCTCCTTAAAGTCGTCATGATGGCATCTACTGAACTAAGCAGAGGCTACCTATGCTTTCTTCCAGCACCCACGGGTTTTCAACACTATGGGTGTGAAAAGTGGAAGAGACTCCAACTTTTAACCACAGATATGCCCACAGCTTGTCAGGCATGCCATCGAAAAGACCCACCATCCCAACTCTCTCACACTACAGACAGAAAGGACTGCACCAGTAGTCGAGGCACGCTTGTTGGAAGAGACACAGAAAATAATATTCAAGTGTTGTCTAATCTGATCTAAAATGCTTTTGGGGGTATGCACTGAAAGAAACATGAAAGAAAGTAAGAATCTAAGCAGCTTTTGTTATTGTGGTGAGTGCAACTATTCTACCGTGCAAAAAAGCAAATTACACAAAGCTGATCAGAAGAGGGGATTAGGCCCGTCAGCAGTGCCGCACTGACTTGCCTGCAATCTACTGAAAGTGTGGCAGCCGATGGTGAAAAAAAGGTTAATAGGAATGAGGTTGGTATGAGGAAAAGTTTACAATGGAAAACACCATCACAACTGTTCTGAGCAGAACATGCGAAACAGGCATCACAAGGCCCAGGGAGAGTAGGTGGACAGGCAGGTGCCAATGGGTTTCTTTGAGCCTGAATGAAATTGGTGGGCAGGTTTTGGACAGACACAGGGATTTTACAGAATCCTCAACATCACAGATTACATATTTTTGCTGCTTTTGCAACAAAAACAGTCCACAAAATTTTGATCAATGTAGAAAATACACAGTTCTAAAATACACGGTTGACCCCACTATTAAATCACTGGGCAGACAAATGAACTGTACAGTAGAATGTCATTTAAAGTCTGATGTGTTTCGTTTCTATTGGTTTCTACATTTAGCAAGTGCGTGACCCAAACCACGGCTTCCCCGAATCAGCCTTGAGCCACATACGCCATTACTGAAGCATGTGTCGAAGAACTCTGGGTTTTGAAAAGGCCATGACCTAGGCTGACATTTCCTCAGTTACAAAATCTTCCCTGAAGCGGGAAAAGGCTGGGTTGAGGAAACAAGTTGGAGCTCTCCACATGAACAACTGGACCTTCTCAGAGAGGAGAGGTCATGGTTGACATCCTTACTCTGAAAGTACTTGAAATAGCATGGGACTCAATGAAGTGGGACCTGCCTGCAGTCTCAAAGTAGCAGGTAGCATCTAATCTGTACCCCACTCCCCTGAGGAGTATGTATGGAGCAACTGCATGGCCTCTACGTGCGCCTGTTGTGTGTGTGTGTGTGTGTGTGTGTGTGTATATATGTGTGTGTGTGTGTGTGTGTGTGCGTATGCATGTGTGCGCGCGTGTCTGTATGTGAATATATATTTTAGCACCACATTGAAGTGTAGGCCAAGCGCAGCATTTAGCTGTTTGTGGAGGCTGTGATTTGAAGGCTCAGAGGAGCAAATGCATAAGGGGGGTAAGGCCGAGGCTAGAGTGGGCCCTAGCCCTGAACAGCCCCAATTAAAAGTTAACTTTCATTTAGGAACAGACACAGGATAGCAAATTAACCTCATCAGAGCATTTCCAACATTCCCCTCATGAAAAAGGAATTCAATAATTAAAGTAGTCAGTGTTGTGTCTTAATAAATCAATACTTGTGAGAAAAGTTGGTCAGGTCAGACCTTCATCAAAGCAAGCTGGTGCCGAGTACAGAGCGTTGCATCACTTTCGTCTTTTTCATGGAAACCGGTCACTGTGGAATTACTACTGCCAGATTGTACACTGCACAGTTGGTCTACTTTAAAAATGTCATTAATTTTATTTCTTTTTTGTTTGTGTTCTCACCATCTCACAGGGCATGAACTCTGTCATCCAGTTCCTAAAATATAATTCCCATAGTCGCATTAAGGACATGACAGCGTTTTCAAAACAACTGACAGACTTTCTTTGCTTAGTTGTGCTTAGCTCTCACTTAATACATTACAGATTGTATTCAAAGGTTAATATAAATTAATATACTTATATAATTAGCATACTTATTTTATACATTATATATAGTATACTTATTTTACATGTATTTTATCTTTTAGGCTTTTACATTGTTCTTTGTTTTTATTTTTTGTTAAGCACATTGAACTGCCTTTGTGTGTGAAATGAGCTATACAAAAAACTTGACTTGAACATACAGCTCTTTAGAATGCAGATGAATGTCCTATTGACTTTGAACTGCACTCCAACATTCGGATGTCAAATATTTTTCATATAATGACAACTGACAAAGTATAATGACCACTGTCAATGGCAACGGGTGCTGTGCTTCTTTTCATATCACTGTGCAAGTAGTCCGTTGACTTATTGCAACAGAATATCAACAATAAGCTGGAACGAGCTACTTATGCAGCTGGACATGTTGCTACGCAACAATTAAACATTCTATTTCCTCTATAAACTATTTTTAGCAGCGGAGACCATGAAGCTGCAACAAAATATTTAAAATATGACCTTGTTAGACATTTCTAATTCTATATTATCGTTTTTTTTTTCGGCAAGTAGTCATACAATTAGCGGGATAGTGTTCAGCCCTGCTTCGCGTCGGGGTCCAGCATCACTGATAGGGCTTATTCTACAAGAATGACCGCCTCACAGAAAATGATCCCTTATATAACGTAATGTCATTTTTGAATGTTAGAAGTTGTATTTGCTGCATAAATCGTATTATGTGGTAAATCAACTCTTTTAATGGGTGTATAATCTCTTTTCTGAAATTTGAGAGGTGGGTAAACCCAAGTTTACTTGTTTACCCTCCAGTACAGCCATGCCAGAAGCGTATTGTAAGCCATACCTGTCCTTGTTGCTTTCTTCCTGAGTTGTCAGACCACATCACATATTCCACTTCTGACCTCTGCCAGAATGTAAGAGCCTCAACTAGAGAGGATCATTTTTCACCACCTTTCCCATCACTACGCAACAGAAATTGATGTTCTGGTTTGTTTGTTTTTTGTTTCATTCTGCAATCATGTGCACTGTAGGAGGACCTTTGTGGTGGAGGCGCACTGATCCTAATGCAATCCTAGCCAATAACACACACCCAGCAGCTGTGTTTGCATGTTTCACATTGACTCAGTTTATAGTGTTATAGTTATAGTGTTCCCTCATGTCCCTGGGCCGAGGCGATGTGTAGAGGTCCCCTTCTTGGGTGCGTCTCCGGCCCTGCTAGTCCATGCGTACCTGTCAGCGTCTGCCGCTCTCCCTTTGGGCATCTTCCCCACCAGGCCACTGTACTTCTCACAGCTCTCACAATCACAGCACTGCAGCAGGAGAGAGAGAGAGAGAGAGAGAGAGAGAGAGAGAGAGAGAGAGAGAGAGAGAGAGAGAGAGAGAGAGAGAGAGAGAGAGAGAGAGAGAGAGAGAGAGAGAGAGAGAGAGAGAGAGAGAGAGAGAGAGAGAGAGAGAGACCAATAGAGAGATGGAAAGGAAGAGAGGGAGGGAGGGGAGGACAGAGACAGAGAGAGAGAGAGAGAGAGATGGAAAGTGAGATAGAGAAGACAAGGGAAGGGTAAGGAAGACAGAGAAAGGGAAAGGGAGACAAAAGGGAAAAAATGTAAGGAAAGCAGACTGAAATATTAGAGAACAAACCAAATGTGCTACCTGCAAACCTACTGCAATCTTTAACCCCTATAGAACCACCATACAGTATGTATACTGTGTGTCCAGGGAAGAGATGGCTGTCATGGACTATCCTGCCCAGCCTCACCTGCCCAGGGTGGGCTCCACACACCCCACACACCTCAGGGTCCGGTGCACCAGATGGGATGTAGTTGTGCTCGGAGCGACCCTTCCTCCTGCTGGACTGCCCTCTACTGGTAAGGAGGGAAAGAGCACAGTGAGATGAGTCCATATACCCACAAGCCACCGTCATTGCTTTAGTATTATATGATCTAGTGTTATTTCAGTATAACACTGTAATATTATGCTGCATGTAACTTATACTCATTTTTTTCCCTAAATGCCCAAATACACAGTATACTGTACACCGGATGGATGTCCAGATAGCAGAACAATGTCTTAGTATAATCCTATTAGCCCTACATATAAATTATATATTAGCGCAACATATAATTATTATTATATACTGTATATTAGCAATTGTTATGATTTAGACATGTTACTGTCCATTCACCTACTTTCACCAGGGGCTACATTATTGTGATGCATTCTTTAGAATGTCCATAACTTTTCTGTATACGCACACCTATGAAGTATTGCCCGTTTCCGACCGTGTACATCAATTCGCCAAGTTAGTTAATGCCCTCCCAGCTTCACTCTTTTTTTTTTTTTTTTTTTTTATTGTCATGTACTGGACTAAGCAGCAGTCCAACAGAAAGTATCACAGCATTTATAGCCACAGGCTAATTTCCAATGCCCGTCCCTAGAAGGGCTTTTACAATCATACTTAAACCAAACTATTCATTCTTCCAAACCAAACTATTCATTCATCCAAACCATTCAAATCATACTAAAAGCCACATTACTAGACACTCATACAGTACACAATCAATGCCTGTGCATCCATTCCTCCATTCATCCACTAATTGTTAAATACTCAGTACATTATTAAAATTGTAAAGGCAAATAAAGTTACCCCTGACCAAGATAATACACTCTGCTTCACATCGTAGCAGCATTACCATCTCTAACGTGTGCTTCCTGATATACGAATGCTGCATCATCCATTATCCCCTACCCATCATCCCCTACCCATTCCACTGGTCATTATTTACGCCACTTACAAGATCTGAAGCTGACCCAAATAACAGATGGCTTTTTTATGCATTTGCATACTGACCACCAGCTGCATGTTTCCTGTAGTGCATACAGTGCCAGAGGTGTGCCCTTACCCACGTCCAGCACCTTTGCTGCTGTGCTTCACCCAAGAAACGGCGCGGCCACATGGCTTAAGATCCAGATCTGAGAAGGCTGGAGACACCAGCAGAAATGGCAAGGCAAGAAGACGGAGTCAAAACAACATGAGTAGACAGAAAAAGATGCTTTCGTTAAAACTCCTCCTACCTTAGCAGCACTCTACTGCACCCACCATCATTGTCACAAACTCCATAACAAGAGGTGTGTGGGCATTTCTACAGTCCTCCTTTATTATATGTCCTTCATACACGTATGTTACCTTTGTACTACACAACATATTGCATCATATATAAATGTGTTTATACACAGCATGTATAATATATATTTGTTATGAGGCTTCTACTGAGGCTGTTTGGGAACGTGAGTGCTGCCTCTCGCCCTCCACAGTAATCCAGGAGCACCTGCACCCAGCAGGCACACCCTCTCCCCTACTCCTTCCCTCCCTTCTTTCTCCCACTCACTCTCTCCTTCTTTCTCTCTCTCTCTCTCTCGCTCGCTCTCTCTCTTCTCCCCACTCCCTCTCCACACCAGACACAACGACCAGCCACATGACAGATGTCTGACACCATTACTACGGTCACACACCTATCCAAGCCGTGGAACACACACACACACACACACACACACACACACACACACACACACACACACACACACACCCACACCCACACCCACACCCACACCCACACCCACACCCACACCCACACACACACATTTGATTAAACACACACAAAACATGACCCAAAGACATAGACACTATGGAAGACACACACACACACACACACACACACACACACACACACACACACACACACACACACACACACCTTCCTCCAGACTGGAGGTCTCGGAGTAGACGCTGCAGTGTCTGGCTGACTGGCATGGACTGCCTGCTGGAGTGGAGCTACCTGCAGAGGAAGGCAGATGGTGGAACATTAGGCATGGGCCAGACACACACACACACACACACAGCACAGGAATGCAGCCCGTACACAGTAATCACTGCCCCAAAACTGAGCATAACCAGTACCCCAAGTTTGACAACAAAGTGTATTTCAACGTAAACTGCTATCCACACAGAAAAAGTCCAACACAGAGTTAGCCAGGTAAGTGGACACCAACACAGACTTATCCAAGTAAAAGAAAACCAATGCAGTCTGCTAGCCAGGTACACAAACCGCAAAACACACTATTCAATAAGAGAAATGCCAACACTTGTATCCA
>CM059265.1:37401239-37431239 GCA_030347295.1 Setipinna tenuifilis
AGATTTTGATGTCACAATAATTTCAACCACAACCCCAGTTGATATGTGTGACCACAAACCACCAGGGCAGGCGCAGAGGACTGAACTGAAGACCGACCACATGCTGGACCAAAGCTATTTTCTGCCCGGCTTTGTGCGATGATAGCAACGTTTCCATTTTTGCCTTACACATTCCTGGAAGGCCAGCCGCCTGGTCACTGATGACGCAGTAGCAGATCATCCACATCACTGTGTCATAAATCGAACAAACTATACCCTACATCACTATGTGATAAATCTAACATAAAATATAGCCTACAATTTAGTGAATGCTATTCACCATCCTGCCACTGTGAAGTAAAACAAAAAGCCATGGTGTTTGTCTGAGCAAAAAAAAAAAAAAAAAAAAAAAAGGCTTTCTGTCATGACAGTTCAAGAGAAGAGTCCCGTTACCTGTGATCACGGTTTTCAAAACTAAAACCATGTAGCAGCATTCAGCTCTATCGGTTTGGTAAGCAATTAAAGTCAAGCAGGAGGCTGCGGCCTTTTCCTCTGCAACACAACGCCCTGTGGCATCTAAATATTTATTCAGTGCCTGGGTCTGAACCAGGCAAAGTGTTACAGCTTACTGTCCGAAGGGAAGAAGGAGGGTGGCGTACAGTGGTGCTTGTGTGAAAGCAGCAGTAAAACAAAGTACCAGCTATGTTCACTTCATGCTTTTATAACATTTTGTTCCTCAGACCCAAAGTCAAACAACCGAAATGTGCTTAAATATATATAAAAAAAGTTGCTTGCAATATGTGCAGTGTGTAGGAGTTCATTCTATAGTCTGTGAGCTAAAGGCAATGCAGCTGCTGCTAAGAGGTGAACAAAAGTGCTATTTGGTTAGCCTCATCAAAACCAGGCTGGTGGTTTTTGCTTGATCCGTCTTACACAGACAGACAGACAGACAGACAGAGGAATAAAAAGAAACATGCCGCACCGGATACATCACCGCTTTTGTGGCGGTAATAAGCTAAACACCCACCAGCATCACACTGATGTCAATATGAGGTGCTTGAGCAAGAAAGCATTAAAGACAATCAGTGCAATTGAACCTGCAAGGCTCCACTGAGGCCGCGGATAAAATTACCTTAAAATTACCTCATCTTCACATTGTACCTGTTATTACTTACAGTCAAAAAAAAAAAATGCAAAACACAAAAAACAGACTGTAGGCATTCGCTGCTGGATGAATGGATCAATCAATTGATTGAATTATCTTATGGCTGTATTTGCTAATCAGACACCCACCCCCTTCCCCAAAAAGACAACGGGTGTCTTGAAGGCCAACATACACACACAGCACTGTGACCCAAGTGACTGCATCCCACGGTTAAACAGAAATTCCCTTCCAGCAGCTTTAAGTAAAATGACAAATCATATTATGCTTCCTGCATATAAGCTTTCAGTGCACATTAAAGCTCAACTCTTGTTCCAGCTGTGACCTGGGCAAATCAATATTGGCAAGCAGGCCCAACTCCTTTCATCTCCATCCGCAAACATAATACTCCGCTATCTCGGCTTACATCAGCTGCCAGTTCCCCCCTCACACTGTCTAGCCTGCGAGAAGCAATACCCCAAAAAACCTGTGACGTGCAGCTGAGTAGAGGCTCATCTCATCTCTGATGTGGTGGTCATGACTCACAGAGAGAGAGAGAGAGAGAGAGAGAGAGAGAGAGAGAGAGAGAGAGAGAGAGAGAGAGAGAGAGAGAGAGAGAGAGAGAGAGAGAGAGAGAGAGAGAGAGAGAGAGAAAGGGGATAGAGAGAGAGAACGAGTGAGAGAGAGAGAACGAGTGAGAGAGAGAGAGAGAGAGAGTGAGAGAGAGAGAGACAGAGAGAGATCTGTGGTGAACCACAAGCTAAGATGTTAATCTTGTGAACTCTCCCTGCCACATTGTTAAGTGAGACACTAGGACAGAAGAGCTCATCAAGCGGCAGACACACACAAGTAGTAGTACAGACACAGACACAGAAACAGACGCACACACACACACCCTGACAGACACAAAGTAGTACACATACACACACACACCCAACACGACAGGACAGGCACATCAAGGGACAGCTAACCCATGTCTCTGCAGCCACCCACTGCCCCTCTTGTATCTCCCATGGTGCACCACTGCTGCCCCTCTCATGAGGTAGTGGGGAATCGTCCCCCAAACGATCTCTGGCTGGCGCCGAAAGGCAAATGTCAGTAAGGGGATCCCTTCCTTAGTCACACCCATGTTTCTGTTTGTTTCTTCTTCCTCGTCTCGCTCGTCGGAGCAGACCAAGGGTGTTGAAATGTTTAGCTGTTGCTCTAAGCTGTTTCTCTCAACACACGGGGCGGGTTCCAGCGATAGATAAACATTTCGGGGGGCTTAATGCGGGTTGACTGGCTGGCTAGATTGCGCCTGCTCTCTGGTAGAGAAAGCAGTACGAATACTCAGCTAGCTAAGATCCCCTGGGTCAACCCCAAATACCTGATGATGATAATGATGATGGTGGTGCCTGATTTAGTCGTATATGGTAGCCAATCCCAAATGACACAGAAAGGCGTTGGTTGTACGCTGCACAGGAGAAAAGGACATGATGGTGGAGGAGAGTGTTTGTGTGTGTGTGTGTGTGTGTGTTGGTATTTGTACATTCCAGGAAATGTTTGCATCTTACTGCAGTCAAGCACAACACACACACACACACACACACACACACACACACACACACCTTTTGCCCTCAGTGCTTCTGCTCTCTGTGCCCATAACATGATTTAAAGCCCCATTGAGTCATTTCATATTAAGGGTGTGTTTGGAGTAGTCAGATGTATGGGTATTCCTGGAATGCACACACATAAACACAGCTTTGAGATCACATCCACAGGGGAGGGTAAAAGGTAATGATCACTTCCTAAAGGAGAGCGAGAGGGAGGTGAGGAGAGAGAGAGAGAGAGAGAAAAAGAGAGAGGGCAGTAAAAAGAGGGAGAGGGAGGGGGAGAGAGAGAGTGAGAGCAAGAGAGCGATAGAAAGAAGGAGAGGGAGTGCAAGAGTGGGTGTAGAAAGAGAGTTCCCTCGCTTTGAAGGAATAGCTGTCCAGAGCAACAGGAGGAGACCGCCTGGCCCCTAATCACCACCTGGTCATTTAAACATCACAAAAGCTATCAGCCACTTTCAGCTTCAGTATCTTTCCAAGACACACACACCAATACACGATGACACACACATACACACACAAACATGCCCTATATACACTCACATATGCATGCACTCACAAACACACACACACACACTCCTTCCTACCCAGCAACAATCCCGCCCTCTCACAGTCTCGCTCACTATCTCTGCCCAACACACCCTTTCTTGATGTCTCCATCCCACACTCTCCTAGTCTATTTTTTCACTCACACACACACACAGACACACACACAGACACACACACACAATCCTGGTGAGAACCTGTGGCACACACAGAGTCACTTGCACTCTCCGAGGTTATGACAGTAACAGCAGGAGTGTCAGTTTCCATGGCTGGCCTCTGGTCACTCATCACTGCGTATCTGTCTCCGCATCAGCAGGCCTGCCCCAGCCCCTACACACAGAGCCGTGCCTTATTATGTGAAATCAGAGCTGTGTTTACATTAGCTAACAGCACACAGTTAAACATGCAGTGGTTGGCTCCGTCAACGCTGGGTATTTATTTATGTGTGTACGTGTTTGTTTGTTTGTGGAAACCGCTGAGCTGAGATTTACACGCACACCAGTGCATGTAATTCTGCCTTGTTTTCCTGCCTTGCAAGAACTGTGTTGAATTTCAAAAATCAATTTTTAAATCTGATCCCAATTTTGTACAGCCCTGGTTGTGCACTATACAAACTCGCATGCACAGACAAAAGACACGCACACAAGCCCAGACATGCATGCATGGCATGCACACACTCGCACGCACACCATGACACACACATGCATGCAACACATGCAGTTGCAAACCTACACACACGAATATGCAGCCTGATCACACTGCAGCAAACCAAGCGGACCATGCCTACTCCTCCCCGAGCATGAGTATTTTTTAACTATATAGTATATATAGTTCCCAAGGCTTAAGGCACATGGAGGCATTAAAAAAAAAACAAAAAAAAAAAACAAGCTGGACCCTCCCTTGCTCCCCGCTGGGGATTCCTGGTGGGCAGATATGACAGGCAGCCTTCCTGCGCCCCTCTGGGTCATGGTAGCGGAGTGCCACCCAAGCCCAGCCATGAGCCCCAAGCCCTGAACCCAGTGCACCGGTCCGTGTCACACATGCACGCACACACGCGCGCACACACACGAGTGGATGGGGTCTGTGACAACAGACCGCGGCTGCCTGGCAATGCACACATGAATGTGACACACACAATCAAGCAGATGTGTTGGTGGTGGTGCTGCTGCTGCTGCTGTTGCTGCCCACTTGCTCAGGCAAGCCTATAGAGTAGAGTAGAGTAGAGTAGAGTAGAGGAGATGATGATGATGATGATGATGATGCCGATGATTATGGATGCTCTGGCAACTGCTACCAGGAGACAGATGGTGGCGGCTCCCCTACGCCTCTTTTGATTCTCTGCACTAACAGCTGTGTATTTGAGTGTGTATGTGTGTGAGCAAGTGTGTGTGTGTGTGTGTGTGTGTGTGTGGGAGGCTGTCATGTGTGCCAGAGTGTGACTGTGTATGTGTATTTACGTGTGTGTGTGTATGTTTGCGCACAAGTGTGTACACACAAGAACGAGGACTGTGTGTGTGTCTCTCCCCGCCTGATTGATTGCCACATCAGCTTACCACACCTTTCTCACCAATCATTACACACACACACACACACACACACACACACACACACACACACACACACACACACAGCCTGGCTGCTAATCCAGTCTGGATTAAACTCATTTGCACAGGGGGATAAAAAGACTCACGACAACACTGAGCCTAGTTTCCTGATTTGATATTTGATCCACTTTGATTTTTCCACACAATTTGCCCCAGTCCCTTACCACCGCCCCTGAGCCCTTCCGTCAGATGCACCAGCACTGATCCGACAGCAGAGCTGTGTGCTGGCTCACACCTTGAAAGACCAACGAGATTTTATCCATCTTCTTTGCCTTTTGTTTTAAAATGGTAAGGAAGGAGATGCATTTTAAGACCAAAGCGATTTTATCTATCTTTTTTGCTTTTGCTTTTTTTTTTCCAAATGCTAAGCAAGGAGATGTGTTTTAAAAGCATTTTAAATTATATTTATATATTTGGTGTCTTAGCATTTTAAATGCTCTTAACATATTACTCACATACACAACAAAAACACAACAGAATTAAAACCATGAAACCATCTGATCACCTACATGCCTGTCGAGATACCTTATTTTGCTACTCAGCCAAAGACAACAGACGAGGTGGGATCTTTCCTCGATGTGTCCTTTTAAAAACAGTGTTACGCTAGCTAGCTTTTCCATCGTCTACCATACAGATGGCAGTTAATGAGCTAGCTAGCAGACACAACAGACTAAGCAGGCCAAATGGACTGAACTCACTATTTGCAGGGATTCCCAGTGCTCCTGGACTCAGTGAGACCATGCCGAGTAGGTGGCTGCTGCTTTCAATCATCCTCTGAAAATCTTCCGGCCAAATGCATCTGGATGGACAGCGCTTTGCACAATCACTGCTCTGTGCTTCTGAGACAAGTCGGGTGTCATTCTGTTGAGATAGCTTTGAGTGGAGCTCTTACTGAGCACCAACACAACACAGCACACCACAGGGATTCAGACAAACACCTCATTCGGGTGTCACTATCAGTCCTGGTAGCTGAAGAGACAGATGACATGAAAAAATAAAAACCCTCTTTTTCTAAACTGAGTAGCACAACACCACTCCAATCCTCCGCACAGCACCACCCCACAGCACAGCACAGCACCCACACCCAGCCACACTGAGTCAGCCAGCCCCCTCCCTGCATTCCCTCGTGGATGACTCAGTTTACTCTCTGACTAACTGATTATTGTTAGAAGAGTCCATTTTAGTCTGTCAGACATCATCCAACAGAGAAGTACGGTAATCAACATCCACAGGATACAGACATGCCTTATTTCAGGTTCTACGTCCTATATCACTTGCACCATTCTTGACCACTTACTCATTTTGACAAGGTTCTGCTTTACCTGACAAATCTTTTCTGGAGAAAATCACTCAGTATTTCAGCTTATCTACCTTTCACACTGATAAACCTATATGGTTGGTTTTGGATGCTTATATATCTGTACACACTTCACTTCTGTAGACTTTCCTACAACATTCAGTGGTCAAAATAAATAAATAAACAAATGAATTTCGGACATGTGCCTGAACACCATCCACACTGGGAGTCCCTTTGCCATTTTCCCGCACTAGAAAAAGAACGCCCCAGCACTGCAAGCGACATGATGTGGGTGGGTGGGTGGGGGCTATCCATTCCTATCTGTGTCACAGGCGGCCGCTTCAGCAAGGACACAGTCACCGCTGCCCCCTGTCACCGCAGCTCTCCATCACCCTCCGCCACACCAGAGACCCCCCCAGCCCACCCAGATCCCCCCCAGCTCACCCACACCCTCCACCCTACCCTCACCCCCACCCCTACAGCCCACCCAGACCCCCCCCCCCCCCAGACCCCTCCACCCGACCCTTACCCCCACCCCTACAGCCCGGGGGGCGGGGGGTTGACACAGACCCATGGCCGGGCTGTCAGACAGGATGAGACGAAAGGGCCGGCCACAAGGCCGCTTCACCCGCGCCCTCAATATGTCTAATGCTCCCCCCAGCTACTGGAGAGCCAGTGCTGCAAGGACCCCTTCCAGTGCTGGGGAAATACAGAGGGAATACGAGTAGACTTTGGACATGAGTTATTCACATGCGAGCAACTGCTTCTCAGACTTGCTCTAGACGCTGGATGGAGGTAGACAAACTAGGCAACTTAATACAAATCCTCCTTTGTAAAAGAGAGTAAGATTTTGCTATACACAGTGTAAGCGAGGGCTGGAAAAAATTAAAACTAAAAAATAAATTAAAGGATATTTATGAACATTTTTTAAAATTTGGCATTATACCAACTGCTTAGAACCTGTGAGAAAGACAGACTATTCTTAAGCTCATTCTGTAGAAGCTTTTCCAGCTTTATGATAAACACGACCTCTCTCAAGACCTTGGCCACCCCTGCAGAGACCATAGCAGGCATGAGCTACTTCTGTCTGCCTGAGAACAAGGGCCTGAGGCCTGCTCTGAGACATGTGTTGTTGTTCTTTAACTTCACACTTCATTATGGGGCCAAAATATCAAGGTTAAAAACAAAACACAGCCCCCGCAGACGTGGTGAAAGCATCTATACCCGGGAGTGGGTCAGGGCGGTGGGGGTGAGGGTGAGGGGGCGATATTTCCTCATAATTGCAACACATCTGGCCTTTAGGGCATCCTGCCCCCCCCCCACCAAAAGGTTGGAGGGAGTCGGATTGGTGCATTGTTACAGTACTGGGATAACAGACGAGTTTTTTTTCCCTCCCCTGAAAGCAACACATTTCTATATCAACAGGCCAACATCCTACACGTCTGCCAGAGCCTAGTCGGAGGGAGCAGAGAGGGGTGAGCGGAGAGGGGTGAGCGGAGAGGGGTGAGCGGAGACGGAGCGTTAATAAAAAGAACAGGGTCCCACGGCTGTCTCCTCAGCTAGCCATCCCTCCTCCCTAACATGACATGACTGCATGGGACTTCAAATCAAGTTACGAGACACAGAGCAGAACAACTGAGGGCGAGAAGTGTGTGTGTGTTTCAAGGATGTCTGTGTGTCTCACAAGGGTGTGAGTGTGTGTGTGTGTGTGTGTGTTTGTTTCAAGGATGTCTGTGCGTGTGTGGGAGACTGAAGGTTTATAAATCATGAAGTTCAATTCAATACCTTTTTACGATCTTTTCAATAGATTTTAAGACCTCAGCGGCACTTCAAGCTGTAAGCGCGTGTACACTATCGACACTATCTTATATTCTCTATACACCAATTCTGAGACTGAAAAATGAATGACTTAATTTGGGACAACATTTATGAACCACTGAATAGAAATAGTGGAATCTCCCTATCCTTGAGCCACCATTCAGAAAGCATGACTCTCCCCCCATTTTAACAGCAATATCTTATCAGCATCATCTCAGCACTGTGACGGGAAGCCATGTCCTTTTCATATAGGGTCACCAGAACCATAGGACAACCTCTGATCCTACAGAATCTCACAAGAGCTATACATTAGCCTACAAACACTGTACATAGCTGAGACAAATAAATACATTCACACAATCCTTTAAAACATACATGTACATTAGAGAAGAAAAAAGCTCAAATAAGATCAAAATCTTAACAAATCTTAATATTAAGACCCTACTGAATGTCTAGTGTGTGTGTGTGTGTGTACTAGCAAGACACAAGTCGGGGCACTGTAGCCACTCCACCTCTAATACAACACAGCTGCATCAACAGGCTCTGCACTAGTACAGCAAACTTAAATAAAGCAGAGAGGTTTACAGAAACCGCAATGTCTTAAAAACATAGCCTATACATTACAACTGATGTTGAATCAATGAGTTACAAAGTGTTTGTGAGTTTTGCCACTGACATGACAAGATAATGCCATATTAAGTGGTGCCTCTGACGTCCATTCACTATTTTTGTGAATAAAAACATTGTAAGTATTAAAAAGAGTTTTAAGGCGAGCATTGACATGTTTTGCCAAAGTGATTAACTAACTGCATTACCATGCAACTAACTAGTCAACTGTCAGTACAGAAGGCTAAAGCAGCTGCAGTGGCCAGGTGTATTTTGTCAGAACTAAAAATGATGTTGGAATGAAAATGCAATCCACGGGGATATTCATGTCCATAAGTGCATCCCTAATAAACACGCAGAGGAACCCCACGCCATCTCCGGCATTCCTGAAGGTGCAGACATACCAGTCTCTGCCGAGAGCCCTTTTGATGCAATCACACTCAATTCAAAATCACGGCCCATGTCCAGGTTTGCGTAAAACCCAAAGTAGTGTGGACAAAACACAACTCAGACACTCCTTGATACCATCAGCAAAAGTGACTGTGAATGCTGGCGCAGAGGAGGGCTGTGGTGGACATACCTCGAGACTGTACTCCCTGGAGCTGGCCAAGAACTCCTTCAGGATGATCTTCTCTATGTGCACATCTAAAAACATCAGGGGAAGGAAAAAAAAATCACATCAGGATTGCTGCACAGGTGCTCGACACCCTACCCAAGACGTTAGAAAGACATTTTTTCAGACCATAAAACGGAAAAAGCAATGCAGTTGTTATAGTTAAATGAGTTAAGTTGTAAACAACTGGACTTCTTTTAGTAGCTTGAAAAGACCTGGACCATAACCTGAATGAATGGCAATCTGCACATACATACAGTTGCTATACAACATCAACAACATTCTAATGGAGCTTAACATTTTTTGTTCAAACACAGATTTCCATAGATAGTCTAATCCCATACTGGCTTTTCAACCTTCTTGTTGCCATATCTCATGAACGACATGAAAATAAAGCAGCATCACAAAACCTTCTTAGCCTTAGCACACTAAGGCAAGATGCAATGAGATTTTAGTGACCTGTGGTGTAAAATACAATAAGACTATTTACGCCTTAAACTTAGAAATTCTATTTTTAAGACTTTTTAATGACTTCATGGATCCACTGGAATCCCAAACAAGTATGTGACTTTGTAGGTTAGCCATTTATTTGCGGTCCCTAGTGTTTGCAAACATTTTCCAAAACCTCAAGTCAAAGGCACTGAATCTGCACTGCATCTCAAGGACTGGGCTGCACACAAGAGACAGGCCACAATAACACAACCATGAGGCTCTGAATATCTATCCAACATTTTGTTAACATGCCGTCAGCTAGCGTCCACTCTCATCCTTCTCCGAAGTAGTGACTGTAGCATTTCGGGCAATGCTGCTGCTATTAGGGAATAATGTGTGCACATTGTTATTCGTCAAAAGGTAAAATGACTCTCAACCTGACAGCACTGTCCCTTGCATTCAAGTTTGTAGGCTATTCAGTGACAGAGTTTCTGGAGCTCTGCGCCGTGAACAACTGTCTCCAACTGTACACTGTCTCTGTGTATGATCACAGCTATGCTGATGCAGTCAGTGGGAGGAGGGGTGTTTTTTTGTCTTTAGTGCTTACCTTCACCGTGAGCGTCCGTGTTTGAGGGGGAGGTCCGCATTCTGCCCCTCTTAGTGTATTTATCGAGGTAGGTAGACTTGTGGAAGTCATCTGTCTGCTAAAAGAAAGAAAGAAAAGAAGGAAAGAAAGAAAGAAAGATTAGCCTTAAACAATTGCATTTCCAATTCTGCTGGCCTTGTACTGGAGGCCAACACCGAATTTCAAATGACAAGAGGGAAAAAAATTAGGGATAACCCACTTTCCGGAAGCAATTTCACTAATCATGTCAAAGCGGACAAGACTTTGGCCCTGAAACGCTGTTTTGTTGTCTCCAAAACAGAGCCTGGCTAAGGATAAAAATGAATCAGAAGGCACTCTCTTTATTGAATGGGTGGCTTCATCTCAGACAGTCTCAAGAGCACCACCTTCAAAACATATAAATCTAGACATTTTTGCCAGCACCGGCCAAAAATTAAATTTACCCCATTACCCCACTGACAACACCCCCCCCCCCCCCCCAAACTCTTCCAACACATGAACTTTTCCTCGACTGACTGCAACTGTTCTTTACCTTTGTTTACACCAGCGGACGCACTGAAAGAGGGAGATTTGTATTGTCACTTGATACAGGCCCAAGTCATCTGTCACACACACGCCCTCCCGGTCCCCCTTCTGTCCTCTACTCTACTCCAGTCTAGTCCCCAGTTCACTTCACTTCACACCCCAGCCAGCCAGACAGAGGCCTGATGAGTGGCGGTCGGATCTGGCCCGGCGTGTTGGGTCTGGGCCGGTGCCAGTGCGGGGGCCCGGCCCGCGATCTCCCAGTGATCAGCTGCCGTCTGGGTTTTGTGTGCAGCGTCAGGTCAGATGCGGCATGACAGCTTCCCCGGCGAGGGGTTGCCATGACTGATGAGCGGGGGACGCAAGCATACGCCTGTGGAGGGGGCTCTCGGTGGTGGGGCCGAGTACTTCGGCAGTAGCCTAGCGATGGTAGTAGCGTTTTCAGTGTGTTTTCAGGCCTGCGCCTATAGGCTATGCTGGGAGTGCGGGGAGGCCTGCACTTAAGACAGTATACTAGGCTATGCTAGGCTGCTGCATGTTCATGACATAAACCATTTACAGGAGACATATTATGCAAAAATCATTTTTGCATGTTTTTGTATCATCATTTGGGTTTCCACTGTTCCTAGAGACACTCCGAAAAAAGAGGCACCAAAAAAAAAAAAAAAAAAAAAAAAACAAAGACAAAAAAAAGGATGCATTCGTTTGCTATGAATCACTTTGAAAGATTTTTGGTGTCAGGAATGCGGTGTTTCTATGAGCCATTTTTCTGGCTTCCCCTGCACTGACGTCAGCTCAGGGAGCATTAG
Organism: Setipinna tenuifilis; assembly: GCA_030347295.1. Classification (NCBI taxonomy): domain Eukaryota; kingdom Metazoa; phylum Chordata; class Actinopteri; order Clupeiformes; family Engraulidae; genus Setipinna; species Setipinna tenuifilis. The sequence goes on from CM059265.1 coordinate 37,412,821, forward strand.
CTCTGGGTTAGACTTGGGGTCAAACATATACATTTGGATTGGGCCTCTGCTCTCTGCCATTTCCACGTGTAGTGAACATGAACTGTAAACATGGGATGGGTGGGGCCGATCGTGGCCAGGAAGAAGTTCATTGAATAAAGGTGAAAAAAACCCTACTGTAAATGGCTTATTCTGAAAGGAAAAAATGGCAAGAATAGAACTGGTTGGATCTCCTTCATGTGACTGATTTTCTACAAAAAAAACTTGATGTTTTTATAACCCATAGACCTATTCTAACTTGCTAAAAAAGCAACTCAAAAAGGAGTTCAGATGCTTTCTTTCCTTACGCACCCCTAATAATCCTCTTTATCATCTATGCTTGGGCAGAATCTCTCAGTGATCGTCAATCTAGCCCTCTAAGGCCCTCTGTACACACCTTAGTCACTCTAAGTGTACAACTCAACAGATGTGTTTACCTCAGCAAAAAGCACCACTGGGAAAATTACAGCAGGCAGCAGGTAATGGGTCCACAGCACCATACAGGTGAGGGTCAAGGGGTGAGTGAGTGATACTGGTGTAATACAAGCAAGCTAGTGGTGTGGCGAGTATGTTGGGGAAACCTCCCTCTCGCCACCTCAAAGGGATCTGCTACTGACTTAGCTGATAACCTGGCTTTTAGCTCGCTTGGTAGCGCATCTTCCTCCCTGTCAGTGGTGCTGCAGAGTTGCAGGTTCAAGTCCGGGCCGATGCAAATAACATACTGAGGCCACCTCTAATGACACAATCCATCTCCTCAGTCTGCCAGATCTCCCTCTGCCTCAATTCAATATCAACCAAAACAGAGACACAAGAGAGAGAGTGAGAGCGAGAGAGAGAGAGAGAGAGACAGCGAGAGAGAGAGCAAGAGAGAGAGAAAGTGTGTGTGCGTCCATGCGTTGGGGGGGTTAAGGCAGAGATTGGTAGAACAAGAGAGCGAGAAAGAAAGGCGAACGAGAATGTGGAGAGACAGAACGAACATACAGGAAGAATGAGAGAAGGCAAGAGAGTGGGAGACAGAGGCAAGGATTGCTGGCATACAGACAGACACAATGCGAAGCTCCCACAATACATCCATTCAGGCCGGCTGCCGGTGTCGACCAAAGAGCTGTGAAGAGAACAGCCGAAGCCATGTACACCACACCACAGCCAACCAGTGTGTACAGCACTGATAAGCAGTTTGCCACACACGTGCCTTCTAATGAAGCATTTACCTCAACCAACACAGCAGGCCACAGCAGAATAAGATGTTATGCTGGTGCTGTACACTGAGGGGGGGAAATGGGGTTTCCCAAATTACAGCTAACAGATGAGACAGAGCTGTAAACTGACTATTTGACATGTGGCAGACACTGGTGGTCTGTGCCTACAGCAAAATGTTGCCTGAGACGTGCCTCACATGTGTTCTATGGTCAAATTACAGAACCCATTTTTTTTTACAATTATAGTGACATGCGAGTGAGGCTGGGACTTCCGAAATGTGTGCGGATGCCCTTGTAGGACTTTCGTTTCTCATCCTGTGTGTGATGTCAACAACTACAAAAGCCCTGGAATATTGCTTCATTTCGGTGCTGGAACGGATTATTTTCACTCCATCGGACGAGTGGGCGTGTGTTGTGAAATCGTAGGGGCAGTAAAGAAAAAATGCCATTTTAAGTAGGCTACAAAAAACTGAACTACTCGGCACTTTATGGGGGAAAAAATCGAATTCACTACATAAAGCAGATAACAAAAATAGAGTAACCTAGTGAATTGGCCGGGTCCGTATTTCTTTTTCAAAAAACCCTGAAATGGATTTGCCACACCCCCCTAACAGGGATACCCTCGCTTTGACAAGGTACTGCCTCCTCGGAGAAGAAAGGGCTGCTATTGGATAAAGAAGACCGTGCACACATTTTTGCCGGCTGTCAATCAGTTCGGGAATCACTGTAGCTTGTCTAGCATGGAGGTGTGGATATACTGTCGACAAACCAGGATCAAAAAACCCGGGCTAAAATAACAGGGCAGCTCTAGTTAAATCTGCATTCATGGAAAACTGACAAAATAATTTGGCAACAGTTTATTAAAGCGATAACATCCATTATATTCTCGCCATACCTTATAAACCCCTGAAAAAAACTGGCTATGCCTTTCGGTGGGTTTTTACCTACTTCACTAGCTTAATAAAAAATGGCAAGCTTTAATGGGTTTAGATAGTCTATGGTTAGTTCATTTTAATGGCGTGCCCATGAAGTTTCGTTAGAAGCATTCACCTTACCGTTTCGTTTTCGTGGATGCCACCGTTTCTCATGGATTGAGAGATGGCAGTCTCCACGTTGTCCAGCTGTACTCTGATGGTTTCTCGCTGGTGGAAAGGGAAAGCCGGGTGGAGGGATGCCATGGCGAAGAGCAGAGCCAACTGCTCTAGGGAACTATTAAGGTTAATACCAGACTCCATCTCTAATGTTGGTCCTGTCTTCCCAGAATCAGTTCCTCCGTTAGTTGGGCTGCGGGGTCCATCGTGCTTGGGATCCCCGAGCTTGGGTGGGGAAACCCCCCAGTTTTTCAAGTCTAGAGAGGAATGAACATGGCTCAGTGTTCTAAACAATATTTCTGCACATTCCCTGTTTTCAGATCCCAGAAGAGACAGACAAATAAGCAGTTTGGAATCGATCAACGGATCGGAAACATCCATAAGGAGGCCCAAATCAGTAGGGCTGTTCGCCTTGATTTCGTAGTCTCGGAGAATATGGAAATCTTTACGTGCGAGCTCTTCGAGACAAGACCCCAAAAAGCGTAGTTCAAACGGTTGGCACATATGCAGCAGCCCACACATGAACTCTATCCGTTTCGGCGCACTGAGGTGCAATCCGAACCACTCGAACACCGCCTCCCGGTTCAATTGTGGAAGCGGGCAAGCCGGTCTTCCTCCAGAGTCCTCTGCATTGTTACATGGAACCGACTTTGAAATAAAACGATGAGTGTGGAAATTGCAGTCGTTGTTTTCCTGCTCCTCTTCCACGGAGTTGTCTCCCTCCTCCGCCGCTCTCATGGGCAGCTTCATCTCGAGCATTATCAACTCTGAATGAGCTGGAAAGCAAATATCAAAGATTAAAATGCATGACTGCTTTCCCCAAACCCCCCTCCAAGCGCTGGAATGTAAGATTTACTTGCAATTCTGAGAAAAGCGCTGTCATTTGGCGGTTTAATTGTGGTCACGGAGACTATTTACTCGCTCTCCAGCTTGCCGTGCCTCCAGAAAATTATGTCGATCATTTTTAACTCCTCCCCTCCCTCTTTTGAAACTGCAGGGTCCTAAGCATCTCCCATAAATTCGTGATGTTGAGAGGAATGCATTTTTGTGTGTATGACGAAAGGAGGATTAAAAAAATATACACGTGTTTCTCTTACATTTTACATGGCGAGTGTTCTGTGATTCCAAATGTTTGTAGGATTATTGTTTGTCACAATTTGCCTGTCCATACGTCACACACATACTTCGTTTCACCTGTTGGCTGTGAATCAGGCAATGTGATGGACCTCTGCTCCTGAAGATCGAGCCATGGCAGCTGTAGCCTATCAGTAGAAAATATGACTATGGCATAATAATGCCTTAAACCGTTGAAGCGATTTTTTATAACGCATGCCCAACTGCGTATCTGTGAAGACAATACGTTAGCAAATCTAGCCGATGTGATCATGATTTCAAATTAAATCATGGAATCTAAAATAGGAGGTCAACCAATAGGAGGTCGTTTTTTTCCACGAATCTGCTGCGTGATCAGCCCTGATTTTGGTCGTGGCTGTGTTGCCATCTAGTGGTGTACTACAAGTGTCTGTTAATATTGGTTCTGGCTTCGACCACTAGAGGGCAGTAATGCATCATTGTACCAAAGAGCATAGAGCACTATATACGGCTCTGACTGTACTCTTGTCAACACAGGCTCCCATCGCAATTAAATGTAGCCTTCTGTGGCAGGCCCAGTCCCTAGGCTATGAAAACATGACTAAGCGTCAGTATACCTAGGTCCATATTCACAAAGAATCATAAGGCTAAAAGTCAAAGTCAAAGTCAGCTTTATTGTCAAAAGCTATGTGTACAGGTTGTACACAGGATTTGAAATTGCAGAGCTCCCTAGGCCTACAGTGAACATTAAATCTTATAAACATGGCAATAAAACATAACAATAACAAAACATAACAATATAAACATCACAAAAAGTACAATAACACTTGCAAATAAGTAAAACAAACAATGTGTAGCATAATAAAGCTTAAATGGTGCTTTTTAATCTGCAGTGTCATTACGTTGTACATTGAAATGACTGTGGAGCAGTGTAAGAAGTCCACAGGAGGGAGATGTGTCTTAGGTAAAATCCACCAGGCTGGGACACCTACACTGAGACTCAGAATAGTGGGAGAGGGGAGTAGTGTGTCAGGGGGTCAGAAGGGGGGAGAGGAAGGGCAGGGCAGGGTTTAGCCCCCAACAGTCCAATTTGGGAGAAATTCCTAAAAATAATGGGCATGTTATTTGTAACTTTAAGGCCGTTAATTTTCTAAAATAAGATGAAATAGTTGTCATGAAATAGTTTAGGCCTAAAAGTAGCACCTAAGTCTGGGAGAGCTTAGAAGTAGCCCAGAGGACTCCTTACTCACCAAGAGCTATTTATAAAACACCCAAAGGCAGCAGTTTGTATACAGCACGTCTGTAATCTTTTGAAATGTATGTGTGAAATTGTGTATTCGATGTATCTATCAACAGGGCATAAATATGCAACATGGAAGGAATGCAGTAGCCTAACACCACCAAAATCCTTGTCAAAGTGAATAGGCATTTTAGTCATAATCAAATTCATATGTCTGTTATATCATCTATGTAAACATGTAATCATGAATGCATATGATTGCTACAAGATGCTACAAAATGGTGCATACTTTGTCAGTCCACAGTGTATGTCTAATCCCGCTACTGTTTCATTCGTAGCCTGTTATGTTATCTCCGCCATCACTCACTCCCACAGCAGAGCAGCATGATAGCATAGCACACGCCTACCAACACAGATCTGTTGTTCATCAACCAATCACGGATGTAAATGCAAGCAGGCTCGTGCATGAGGCCACAGCAATGGGGTTTTTATCTTATCCTAGGAGTTGTCATTTTCTGTAACTAAAAGTAGGTCTCAGCGGCTTTTAAGAAAAAACTCCAGAAAAACTTTCAGATCAGTTTAGGAGTACTCCTAACCTTAACATAAAGTTCTTCATGAATACGGGCCCTGAGATATAGCCTGCAGTACAACTACTGCACTTACTTTTAAGGCTCCATGTCTCATTTTAACCTTTCATGTGAGGCAAAATACTACACTACAGTAGAATATTACTGCTTTACACTTGATGCATAAAGATGTGCATCTGTTAGCTACTGATCTGACATCTCAGATCACCTGAGACATCTTAAAACTCAATTTCATCCAAATGCCACATTCTGTACAGTTTACCTATAGTTGAAGAAAATCAGCATCTGTAACCACTTGGACCTCAACTGTAAATGGGAACCTGCAGGATTTGCAATGTCAGCCTTTGGTTGTGGTCCAGTGGATGGGTTGTTATTCTTAAAGTTGATTTTTATGAACAATTACTAAATGTATTATTTCAGCTGCCTTTTGCTTGGCAGTAAAGTCATCACAGACAGAGAAGCTAGGATATGTCTGGAATACCATCGGTCACGTACACCTTAAACACCCTAAACCACTCTGCATCTGCGGTGTGTGTTGGGCGAGCACAGGATCTGAAACCTATTAAACAATACCTGACAATGTGTTTTTGTGTTAGCACTTACATGTTTAATGGTTAGTTCTCTCTCTCTCTCTCTCCGTTTCTGTGTCTGTGTGTGTGTGTGTGTGTAAGCCATCCCTTCAGCTTTGGTACCCTGGGTGGGTAGGTGGTGGGTTGGTCTTCGTGGGATGTTTGATCTAAAGTTAACACAGGGTTTGTGTAAACAGTGGATGGGAGCACACTTTTGCGGTGCAAGTATGCATAACAGGAACCATTAGTAAAAACTTTGCACAGACGTCCTCACACACATGCACCCACACACACACACACAAAACACACACATGCACACATGCACACAAACACACAAAAACACACACATGCACCCACACACACATGCACACACACACAAAACACACACATGCACACACACACATGCACAAAAACACACATGCACACATGCACACACAAAAACACACACATGCACACGCGCACACACACACACACACAGAAGGGTGCCAAACCAAGTATAAGGGAGTATAAATGGAAGTTGGCATAAACTGTGATGCTTTCCTGTGCCTTTCCTGGTTGCCATTCCCTTTAGATCACAGATGTGGCACGTCAGGCAGCGCATACAGACAGAGACAGACAGACAGACAGACACATAGGAAGGCCAATCACCTGCCTGCCAGGCCTCTCTTCTTTTACATGGACAGACCCACATTCATATCAGTTTGTTTATGTGAAATGCCCATAGCAGCACTGCACAAAGCTGGCATCCACATAGCCTCTAAAGCCTGAAAGTCATGACACACAACTAGGGTTGATCTAGCCCCCCCCCTTTAACAACAATATTTAAAAGTAAAACCTGAGTTAATTTAAGAGCAAAGACAGTTTTTTTTGTCCATTCATCTTCCCGTCTGTAAGTTTGGGGTGTCCACCCATTTGCTATGGCAAGGCTGGAGCCTAGGGGTAGCAACCACAGAGTTAGATTTGCTCCAAAGCTGGTTTGTGGAGGGCTTAACCCACAACCCTCCTTCGCTCGCTCTCCCTCTCCCTCTCTACCTCCCTCTCTACCTCCCTCTCTCCCTCTCTCTCTCCCTCTCTCTCTCCCTGCCTGCCTCCCTCCCTCTTTTGCACTGGGGCTTGTCGCTCATGCACCCTGTCATTCAGGATCTAAGGAGGCACGTCACAGCATGGGTGGAGTGTAGATGTGGGATATAAAAATCTGCCGGCATGCTGTCTTGTTCTTGATGTTTTTTTGGAGCACACAGCTAGGATTCAGCCTGTGGCACTGGGAGCACTACAAGGATGAGAATACCCGAAGCAGCAAGCTGTGCATGATACTGGCTGGCTTTTCTACTCTGAGGAACATTACTGCACATTTCAATAAAGGTAAACCAATTTCATGTGTTCTTTTTTTTATGTGACTGTCCAAGTTCACTAACACTGAAACTGAGTTGTAGGCTACCGAATATGTATTCTTCTGGAACTGTGATGGGGAAAGTCAGGTTGGTGGGTCTTTTGACACATCCAACTCCATCTCTCAGTTGCACAGTTTTACTGCTGACTTTACCTTTTTTATGACACTGCATATGTGTGGTGATGTAAATTATGTTGCATGGCATCTGTGACATGCACTCTTCCTTGTTCACACAGAGGATTCATCACTTGTTGGTTAACAGTGAGGATGTGGACACTAGAGCCCTTACTGTTCTGCATGCTCCTGCCTTGCATAATAAGGGGAGCAGAACTGGAGGACATACAAGCAGGTCTGACTAAACATCCCATTTCCACTATATTCTCTCTCTCTGTGTGCTAGCGTAAATGATGTAATTTATCCGCTCACCGTGTTCTTATAGTAGTAACAGATGCATGTACATTTTTAGGATATGCTATGAAGTGTGAAACAGAAAATGGTTTTGTGAGTGTAAGATTACAATATATGATGTTGCCAAACTAGTTTCACTCACTTAGTAATCACAGTGGAGATCCCGGTTTCTCATCGAAGTTGGTCTTGAATCCACCTTGCCTAACACCTGTTACCTTCTGTCTCTCAGGTTGCAGCACAGCCGCAAATGACCTGGTATACATCATCGACGGCTCCTCGAGTGTGGGGATTCCGGATTTTGAGAAGGCCAAGCAATGGATCATGGACATCACCAGCGGGTTTGACGTAAGCTCCAGCCACACGCAGGTGGCCGTGGTGCAGTACAGTGACACGCCACGTCTGGAGATAGCCCTCGGACATCACCTAACCAGCGAGGACCTTCTCGGCGCCATAGCGTCCATAAGCTACCTGGGTGGCAAGACCCAAACAGGCCGCGCCATTAAGTTCGCCACTGACCACGTTTTCTCCTCGCACAACCGCACTCTGTCGGCCAGAAACCGTATCGCAATTGTCCTGACAGACGGTCGCTCTCAGGATGATGTTGTGGACGCTGCAATGGAAGCAAAAGCTCAGAATATCGTCTTGTTTGCAGTAGGCGTTGGCAACGAAATAACCAACTCCGAATTAGTGTCGATGGCCAACAGCCCTCCCTCCACCTACGTTCTGTATACAGAGGACTACACCTCAATCGGGAATATAAAAGATGTGATGGAGCAGAAACTGTGTGAAGGTGGGTGAGGTCATTTACTGTAATTAACCTCGAAAGATCGCCTTTGGTTTAAATTTGGCCCTTGGCGTCACGTAGGTCTAGTGTCTGTTTTGCTGTACCAACATATATTTACTGGCGCTGTGATGTGTTTCCAACCTGTGATGTTGTTGTCTTTTAATCCATCTCCTCTGTTGTGCACCCGGGGCCTCCACGTGTGATGTAACATGAGAGGCGCATGTCTTTTGGATGGCTTCCTCTTGTCAAAATAGTGTAAAGCACAGGAAATGCAAAGGCCATGATAAGGGTCAGTGTGTGGTTTGTCAGGGGAGTTTTGTGCCTAGACAAGTGTGTGTTCGTATGGAGAACATTTGCTGAAAATGTGTTGTGGCTGTTGAAGAAAAAAAACATTAAAGCCCAATACTGTTTGTAGTACAAGATGCAGGGGCATCAAAGGAAGGGGAAACTTAAGATTATTCCAAAGGCCCCATACAACGTAACAACCAACATTATTATCATAAGGCAAACCAATATTATCTTCTTTTTAGATGGCCTAATATGTTAAGCATTGACCTGGGAAGAAAGTGAATTTGGGCTTATAGTTCTAGTTACCAGGGAAAACTAACTACTCTTCTGACCAACCACTAAACCACTGCTTTATATGGACCTTGATTAAGCTCTGTCAGTGCTGCATGAAACACACGTACACAAAGGCCTACATGATCAGACCCATTAACATGAAAAGTAAAAATCCTCTCCCACAGAGTCAGTTTGTCCACTGAGGATAGCCGAGACCAACGAAAAGGGCTTCGACCTCCTCAGCGGGATGCAGATTGACATGATAGCCAATAAAGTTCAGGGGTCACTCGTCACAGAGGCAGCCTACCAGCTCACTGCTCGACTGGACATCACCCTCAACACAAGGTGATCATTTCCCCCCCATAAGTGCTGTTGTAACTCTACCAAATCCGTTGTGTTCTGGGAGAGTTCCCTTTGCATCTGATACTGCATGGGGCAATTTTCTGGCAAGGTCACATCATTGAGATCAGGGGTAATAGGTTCTGTTTTCAGGAAAGGAATAAGGAAATAGAAACCTTTTCCGCACTGGAAGTTAAAGTGTTCCAAAATGAGCCATAAAACACAATATATTTCATACCATGCTATTTATGAACTGTGAAGCGGGGTTTGCCAGTCTGTGCATTTTGACAGCGCACACAGACATAGTTGTGCAGTGATGTAATAATCCCAGTTGTCTGTTCCAGGTTTCTCTTCCCAGAGGGACTGCCGCCCTCGTACGTGTTTGTGGCCACAGTGCGCGTGAAGAGCCCTGCCCACCAGGTGAAGTTCGACCTGTGGAGGATACTCTCGCAGGACGGGAAGAGGCAGGTGGCTGTGTCCCTGAACGGCGCAGAGAAGTCCATCACTTTCACCACCACCAGCCATCTCCAGAAGGAGCAGTCGGTCATATTTAACCACGGAGGGATCAAGGTGAGTGGCATTACATTATTACTTTATTACGTAAATAAATGTGGACAAGGTGAGGTAGAAATACAGTTGTGATGAAGTGATGATGTGTGACTGTGTGTCTTTGTGTTTGTGCCTGTTTGTGTAAGAGAATGAGTGTGTATGCGTGTTTGCATGTGTGCCTGTGTCTGCGTGTGTCTGCGTGTGTCTGCGTGTGTCTGTGTGTGTCTGCGTGTGTGTGTGCACCTGTGTATGTGGGTTTATGTGTGACATGAGTTTGTGAATGTGTGGAGAAGGTGAGATAGAAATACAGTGGTGATGAAGTTAAGTTGGAGTTTAACAATAAACTGCAGTTTTGGTAGATATAAGATATAATAACTCCCATTCCCCGTGATTAAGATATATTTGGGCTCAGGCATGTAAGATGACATCATGTCTTTAATACATTTATATTTGGAGTATGCAGCAGGAACAATTGCATTTTTTATAAAGAGAGACTAGGGTAATGAGGCATGGTAAGATTAAGGGTATATGTAGTGGATCTGTGTAAAGATTCACCATTAAACTTGGAATGTGAGTTAAGCAGTACTTCAGAGACAAAAGCCTCTGAGTAGAAAATGTTTCTGATGCCGTCAGGGGTGAGCCCATGATCACTGACAGAGAGGCCATATTAACTTTAATTTTCAGATGGAAAAAATTTGCCGCTCAGTTGAATGACCACAGTATTTATTATTGGCAAGCAATTACGTTTTATTTAAAGGGCTGGATAATTATCCTCAGTTGGAGCCTCAGCGGAGTCATGCTGTGGAAGGAAAATAAAATAAAAAATCCTTGCATACTTGGGCCGTCCTTGGCCAAAAGCAGCAGCAGTACTAACTAACAGCCCGAACAACCCACAATTCCCTCCGCAGAGACTCTTCAACACGGACTGGCACCAGCTGAAGCTGCTGGTCAAGCCCAAGCGGGTCACCTGCTTCCTGGATGGCGTGCAGATCGAGGAACAGCTCCTGGACCCAGTGGTGCCCATCTTCATAAACGGGCGGACGCAGGTGGCCAAGAAGGTCGGCCTGGAGACCACCGTACCGGTGAGGGACCGAAGGAGAGCAGAGCCGCTCTGGGCGGTCGGGCGGGCGATTGGTCACGCGTTAGCATCATCCTTTGGCAGCTAATGTTAGAGGAATTGGCAGGGGCACGAGTCAGGCTCACCAGAGCGACCACAGTATCTGGCAAAGCTTGGTCATGCACTGCTATTTATACTGGAGGTTCCGCTGTAATAATATTTGGGAGGGAGGGGGGTGGGGGGCATGAGAAAGACAACAGAGAAGGGATTTTCAGGTCGCCCTGTGAGAGAAATTGTGCTGCACTAAACTGGGAAGGAAATTCATCAAAAGGTTTACATTGTTTATATTATCCCTCCTGTGATTATGCTGTTCCTCATGTGTTTTTTTCCCCAGATTCTTATTCAGAAATTGCGGTTGTACTGTGACCCTGAGCAAAGTGACAGAGAGACTGCCTGTGAAATCTATACAGTGGTAAGAGGTTGCCTGACTTACTGCTAAGAGGAGTTGTCCCAATACTTTGTAATTATAAATAAAAAATAAATCATTCATAATTTATTTTACATCAGTATACACTATTAATATGTAATATTCATATCTTTTGACAGGACGATGATAGGGTGAGTGTCTTTGATCCCTGGCCATTTCTTTATTAAATATTGAGCTACAGAATGTTAAATGAATGTTAACATTGCTAAGCAAAGGATGCAGCTTTGTGTCTTTGCATTGCACATATGTATGACTTGACTTGTTGGATAAAGCTTGTCTGTTCTCCACAGTGTCAGGCAGATCGCTCCATCGCTGCAGCAGGAAATTGTGACTGCCCCTCTGGAAAGCCTGGACCTCCTGGTCTGCCCGGACCAATGGTGAGTAACATGTTCTAGAATAGTCTTCAATTCTATAACCTTTACTCGACCTATGCTAATCGTGTTCTATAATGGTTTAGAACTCCGTCTTTAAACAAGTGTGTCTTTGTGCTATTTTTTGTGTAAGTAATTTGTTCATGAGTCTGTGATGGATCACTAGATGGACAGATAAAAGGTTTATTAAGTGAAAGAAATTGAGGACGAATAAATGAGATAAAATGACTGAGTGAACGAATGAAGCAAAACCTGTTTGTAACACAGACGTGTTTAAACGTTGTAGGGCTTCCGGGGAGAGAAGGGTCGCGAGGGTCCCCCTGGCCCTGACGGTAAGCCTGTGAGTACTACACACTGCCCTTTCCAGATCCCACTTCACCCTTATCCTTTATCAGCTGTATTATACAGGACAAGCACTGCATGGCATATCATCCATGAGTGGATGGCTATAGTCACAGACAGTGCTTCGTGCCGTCAAAGTGTCCTGATGTCCTCAGGTGAAATACTAACAATGAGTTTTAATTAGTTTATTTATAAAGCGCTTTTTTATATAGAGGAAGTACTGTAGCACAATGTACTTAACGAGAAATAAAAATGGACAAATTGTCTTGCAGTTATACAAAGCTCAATAAAGAGTGTGAACACTACTTTATAGATAATGTATACTGTGCTAGTTAAAGTAGAGAACTGTTCCTTGAAATCTTTGGCAGATCAAAAGGTTTGGTTGATTTGTCTTTTTTTTCCTCAAGGGCAAACAAGGTGACCGTGGACACCCAGGTGAACCAGGAAAGAGCGGAGACAAGGTGAGAGTGTGTCAACATCATGCTTAGCATGGGTACATCCACCTCAGATAGCACAGTCAGACAGCCTTGGGTCATGGGATAATGGGGTGTTGAGGGTTCCCCAGTTGTCTTAGCCTATGCAACCTCGCTCACCTAATATAAAGCAATGCTTTTGATGAGAGATCTAATTCTGTCTGTCTGTCTGTCTGTCTGTGTCTGTCTGTCTGTGCGTGTATGTGAGCAGGGTGAAGCTGGCCTTCAAGGGATGAAGGGGGAGAGAGGGATCGGTGGGCCTAAGGTAAGACCACATAAAAGCAGGACATCTGCTGTATTGCTTTTGTCAGCCTAATTGACATTATTATGTTTTGGGATTGACTTGTTATGTCACTCTCAGTGGCTAATCTACTCTTGAGGGAAAAGATTGAGAAATATTACATAAAATCAACCATCAGTCATTTCAAAACTGAACCAAACAGCCCTCTGTGTGCGGTGTATAATGTGATTGCGGGTTTCACTTGGTGAGAGGCCAAGTGTTTGTTGTGGTCACTGACCAAGAGATACCTAAGAGGTTCCCTGAGGTCAGTGGTTGTTGTTGTTGTTGTTTTTTGTTGCTAGGGCGACACAGGTGAACCAGGGCCTCCAGGACTGCCAGGACCCACAGTAAGACATAATCTAACCCTTAACACTTAACAATCACAATGTTACACCAGTTTGATAAAACAAGCAATGTTAGAGTGTGTGTGTGTGTGTGTGTGTGTGTGTGTGTGTGTGTGTGTGTGTGTGTGTGGATATAATAATAATAATAATGGATAAAATTCATCAATACCATATAGTCATTTCTTCATCATTCTGTGTTATACATATCAATGTATTTGATGTTATAGCTTGTAACAATCATGATGAAGATACTGATGAAGACAATGATGCTTTTTAGGGACCAGGGTATTCACACCTCGACTTCAATGAGGTCAGCTTCACAGGTGTCAAGGTAAGGGAAGATTTCATTCAGCTAAAAGTTGTCTAGTTTCCCTTCAGGCCTACTGTAGCTAGGCCTGAGTCTGCATGTGTGTCGGTGACGTAAAGGTGATGGGGGTTCAATTTTGGATGGCTTAAGGTGGCCTCAGTGGAATGGCATGCTTGATTTAAGGATCTCTCTGGTTCACTCACCCCTTTAGGGCATCCAAGGGGAGACAGGCCCACAGGGTCCACCAGGACAACCTGGACCAGCGGTAAGTGTGTGTGTGTGTGTGTGTGTGTGTGTGTGTGTGTCTTTGTGTTTCTTTGTGCCTGTTTGTGTTAGAGAATGAGTGTGTATGCATGCGTGTTTGCATGTGTGTCTGTATATGTCTATGTGTCTGTTTGTGTCTGTGTGTGTCTGTGTGTATCTGTGTGTGTGTGTGTGTGTGTGTGTGTGTGTGTGTGTGTGTGTGTGTGTGTGTGTGTGTGTGTGTGTGTGTGTGTGTCTGTGTCTGTGTCTTTGTGTGGGTATGTGTGAGGGCTGAGGGAGGGCTTTTCCCATCCCTTGAGACAGTGGCTGTTTCAAGGGTCATTTCTTCTGTCTGCACAGGCTAAAGAAGTGTGTGGGTGGGAGTGTGTGTGGGGTTGGGGGGTGGGTGGGAGTATGGTGGGCAGGAAGTTAATGATGTCAGGTACACAGGAGACACACTTGTCACGCTTCAGCTCTGCTTGGAAGTTCTGACCTTTCTTTGGTGCCAGGAAGATGTGTGAAATGTTTTGAATGAAGCAGAACCATGCGCTTGCTAAATGCTTTGTGGACTCTCACTTTTTTTATTTGTTTGTTTTTTGGTTCGGGACTGAATGAACAAAGTAAGAGAGCGGAGAACAAAGTGAAGTGAAGTGAACAGACACAGAACCGACTGGTTCTCCATAGAGCCTTTTGGAATCATTTTGAACCACAGAGGGGCTACTGTTTGTTAAGGAGCTCGTGTGTGGGTTTGGCAAGGTACCAGGGACAAAAGGTCCCAGATGTGGTTGGCAGAACCTCCTGTCTGCATGGAGCACACGTCCACGGTCCCATAGGGGAACTATTAGGGACATTTGGAACCATGCAGAGAACTAATGTAGTGTCCCTGCTCTGGGAAACTTATTCAGGCACATGCACCTCCCTGTATGTATAAAGGTAGTCTGCTTACTCTGTGTTCCTTTACACCTCTGTCAGCTTATGTCTTCCTATTGTAAGTCACTTTGGATGAAAGCGTCTGCCAAATGCAATGTAATGTAATGTAAGCACACGTCTACGGTACCATAGCGGAACTATTAGGGACGCTTGGAACCATGCTGAGAACTAATGTTTGGTGCACCACTTGACCATTAGGGTATGAGGTGATGTTAGTCCGGAAAGTTTTCAGACAAGTTTTATTCCAGAGTCTTAGTTTTGTTTTTGTTCTTGGGGACTAAAAGCCTTTTCTTTTTGTTAACTCTTCTCAGGGGGAAGCTGGTCTACCTGGCGTAGATGGTCTGCCTGGCCCAGTGGGACCACAGGTGAGCTAATACCTGCTCTATTTATTGTGTTTACCACAGCTCTACAGCGGATAATGTCTATACTGTTACAAGCACATCACATCAGCTAGTTTCCATATTAACTGTCTAACAGTGTTTGTATTCAGTGTAATGACATAATATGACTTTGCCGAGTGAAGAAACTGCATACTAACAATGCATTAGAGGAATGTTGTACTTGGGCTAGCTTTGCCATGTGGTAGCACTGCCACAAATGGTCAGTTGGGATTAGATGTTCAAACAGTCGGAGCTGTTATTTTGGTCTGCTAAATCACACAGACCTGATCTGTGTTTTAGAATGCATTGATTTATTGGAGTTATGACACACTAACAGTATGTAGTGGCCTTAAGCATGCATAGTCATTTAAAAAGTCTGAGTACTGGTGTTGGGGACATTTTGGGGATTTTTCTTATAAGAGTATTACAGAAAGTGTTTATAGGGTCATACGGCACATTTAAAACACCTTCATTAGGTTTACTCTCACTCACTCTCTCACTCTCTTACTCAGTCACACACACACACACTCAGTCAGTCAGTCAGTCAGTCAGTCAGTCAGTCAGTCAGTCAGTCACTCACTCACTCACTCACTTACTCACTCACACACACTCTTTCTCTCTCTTTTGCTCTCTCTCTTTCTCTCCCTGTGTCTGTCTTCAGAGGTTAGGGTTATAGAGAGAGAGAAAGTATATATACATCGTCAGTCAGAATGAACTATCATTTAAATGCAAGACCACTCTGCATTTAACAAAGCAGAATCAAAAGCTGTTGAACCACAGTTTTCTCTGAGGAGGTAAATTTGATATCCTACACCATTCATCATCTACACAGAGCCTAATTTTAGGAAGCTCCCTTCAAAGAGTTCTCACCGAGGGAAATGTATGCACAGGGATATTTTTTGCCCTAAGGAGGCATATTTGTGGTTAGCTGTGCATCTGATTCATCTTTTTTAGCACTCGACCAACAGGAGGCAGACGCACTGTATGTCGCTCACGTCCTGCGTCTAAATAAAGACCGTCAGACTCTGCCTTATGGAGAGGAAGAACACCTCTCTCTCTCTCTCTCTCTCTCTCTCTCTCTCTCTCTTTCTCTCTTTCTATCCCCCCTCTGTTTCTCTGTTTCTCTCTCTCTCTCAGTCCTTCTCTCCCTATCTCTGTAACACACTCTCTCTTAGTCTTTCTGTCTCTTTCTCTCTCTTTTTTTGTCTTTCTAACACACTCTCTCAGTCTCCCTCTCTCGCTCTCTCTCTCGCTCTCTCTCTTTCTCTCTCTCTCTCACTCTCTCTCTCTCTCTCTCTCTCTCCCCTTCTCCCCCCCTCTCTCTTTGTCTGTGTGTGGGTGCGTGTGCTTAGGAAGTAATGGTCGTGAGGGAAAACATTGACTCAGTGTGAATTTTCCTACCCCTATGTTTTTTTTGTTGTCTTTGAGGCTTGTTACCCGGGTTAAACTTTATAAAGCTTGCCTATTTTTCTTTTTTTTTTAACTTTTTATTTTTATTTTATATTATTTAGCTTGCAGTCTCACAGCTAGCGACACACTGAAGCCAAACGTATCAAAGAGAGCTTGCTGAAAATCATCAGTCTCACCCCAGAAACTACTTTTCACTGTGATCTGTAAACTTGATTACAAGTTCTCCGGTGACTGTAGTTTGCCATACATAGCCAGTCAGCTGAGGTCAGGAGGAACGGGGGTAAATTACAGTTTGAAGAATATCTAAGCCCAAATCATATTTTGCCATTGGAAACACTGAGTGGAAGTCAGGCAGAGTGTTCTGGTGGGGTATGCAACTCAATACTGACTGGGTTTTTAGAACAGATTGAGAACAAGATTGAATAAGACAGAGTAAGTGGTATCAACATAAACAGAAAAAGCCAGAGGGTATGAGAGACATATATTGGAAGAGAGGGAGACGGCATGAACAATAAAAAATAAAGAGAAAGAGAAGGAGGAGGCCAAGGGGAAGAGAGAGACACAAGGTGAGAGATGAGAGGAGTTAAGAGTGAGATTAGCTTTGGTGTACTTTCAAACCACATTAACATCTGTTCCTTTATCTGCATTATACCCAAAGAGAAAAGCAACTTGTGTGTGTGAAGGGTGTGTGTGTGTATGTGTGTGTGTGTGTTTGTGTTTGTTTGAGAATATGTTTGTATGTGTGTGTGTTTGAGAATATGTTTGTGTGTGTGTGTGTGTGTGTATGTGTGTGAGAGGAAACCCGGTGACACCCAGCTATTTACAGGCCCATTAAAATACACACACACTTGCTTGTGTTCTGCCCTTACCAAGTCTTTGATGAGGTCTTGGCTGCAGTCGTTTGCTCTGGGTTGGTAATTGCATGCAGGATGTTGCTTGTGTAGTGTAGATGTGATATCAAGAGCGTTATCCTGGGGAATCACCTTTCCCCACTTCCATTATGATTCATCAACACCAAAATGAGTTCACGGTTTCACAAAGCCACACTCTGCAGATGAACTCTGCCTGGTATGCCTCTGCATAGCTAGTAGTTAGCACATAGTCAGTAGCAGTTAGTAGTAGTTAGTAAACCTCCTCCCTCCCACTGCCTTAAGAGACATGCAACATCTGAGTTATCTGACCCTCTTATCCAGAGTAACTTACAGTGAGTTAGGTACAGGGACAGTCACTGTGGGGTTGCTCAAGGCCATGCACTTCAGCCATTAACGTGGGTGCAGCAGAGGCCTCTTTGTGTACTTCCCCCACCCACATTTTTCCCTACTGGTACAGGATTCAAACCTGTGACCGCGTAGCGGTTTTAGGCATGAGCGAACAGGGCAGCCGCCCGGGTCACCATTTCGTGGGGGCGCATGAGCGCTTGGGAAAAAAACAAGAGAGAGGTGTTCTCACCCGGGGAGTAAAACACTTTAGAACCGCCACTGCTGCGATCATTCCATCCCAAGACCGACTCAACACTCCTCAACAGCTGGCCCACTACTAGGCAGTTGCTAATGGCAGTTACTAATTCTAGTTGGGTGACTGGCAGCCCCTGGCTTTTCAGTTGACTCGCTAGCGTGCTGAACTCCCAGTCCAGAGTTGCTGTGAAGTGGTGTGTTCGAGCCTGGAGCTAGACTGTGCAGCATGGCCTTGGTTATAGTGGTGCTTTGAACCCAGTCGGGAGTGAGGTTTTAGCGGAGTGAGAGTTACTGATGCCAGCTAGCCTAGCTCTGTGTGTGTGTGTGTGTGTGTGTGCGCGCGTGTGTGTGTGTGTGTGTGTGTGTGTGTGTATAGAACATTATAAAACCTCCATCCAGATGCCTTAAGAGACATACTAGTCCATTGACAGAAAGCCTGGTCTCCCAGTCCGTAGTTGCTGACCTGTAGATGTCAGGGTAGAACTAACAATGGCTGTTGCGTAGCAGCAACCTT
>CM059265.1:37436239-37476239 GCA_030347295.1 Setipinna tenuifilis
TGAGTGTGCGCATGTGTGCGCGTGTGTGTGCGTGTTTGTGTGTGTGCATGCTCACACAAAAGTAACACAGCTTTCAATGCCAGGGGTCAGTGATTTAAGGAACATGGAATTGCATCTGTTCCTTGGCCAAAAAAAAACAGCCCAAGGTGTTTCAGTTTGACACACAACACACACAGTTACACCAGGCATCCATGTCATAGCCCACACATGAATATGAATTGTACATGACATGGCAGACATGTAATCTTGTGTCTTTTTCCGTTCCAATTTCAGGGTGAAAAGGGGGAAGCTGGCGACGCCGGCAGTGATGGACAGAGCGGCGTTCCAGTAAGTGAAGTCCAAGCCCTTAGCCCTTTTTCCCACAGGAAGAACTAATTTTCCTGCTCTATATTATAAGCGGAACAGCACAGAGTTCTCCGTTTCTCCGCTTCTCCTCTGTTTTTAATCTTTCCCAGCCTAACGTATACACTGAAACCACTCATGGTTTATGTGGCCCCGCTTGAAGACGTCGGGAAGGCTTTTTTTCAGGCCGAAAATAGTCCTCACCACTCGGTTTGAGAGGACTCCAGATGGAGTGGGCGTCGGACCACTGTGTTTACTAACCTGCGCTGTCCACAGGGGTGTGGGGGTTTCGAGGACAGCGTTTAAGAAAGGTGTGCAGTCTGCGACCGGGGGGATGAACAATGCACCTTTGTGGACGCCCAGACGCCTCTTGATTATTATCGCTCGCTATTCTGGGCTCTCTGAGTATAAAATCCATTACCACAGCAGTCGATCAACAAACCCCCAATTTTTTTTTCCGGTTCTTTCCATCTACAGGGCTCTGAGGAAAGTTTGGCTCCCTCCTACTGGTAGGGCGACAACAGAGGAACACTGTTGAGACTTGAAGCCAGTTCTCCTTATAGAAGGACACGTAAATAACATCCTGCTCAATCAAATCCATGCGTCCTAATGCCTGCCGGTTGTATAACTTCAGTGCTTTCATGAATGGGACCCTAGCTGTCGTTAACTAGCTGTCGGTTTGTGTTTTGGGTTTTTTGGACTTGATCTGGCTGCACAGTTAAATCTTTTTGGTCAAGCTCCAGATTGACTTCTCCCACAGCTGTGTTTGCGTTGGGAGTCATATGGTTTTCCGAATAAATTAAAAAAGATTAAAATATCCACAACTGACTGGGATCGGCGAGTCATCAATTAGGGGCCCACGGAGCCCTTTTTTGTGGAGGTGGTCGCATAGATTTCCATTGGTGGAAAAGTACCGAGGTGAATGATCGGATGGATGAAACAGGCAGATGAGAGGATAAGAGAGAGAGGGGGGGGGGGGGGGGGGGGGGGTGGCGGGGTGGCAGAGGCTGATGGGAGGAAAGTCTCTGTCAGATGTGTCTCTGGTTTCTTCGCCCCCTCACCAAACCCCATCCACCCACTCCCCTCGCCTTTCCTCCTAACCCCACCTCTTCTGTGGTGAACCTCAGGATGTTCTTTTTCTGTGTGTATGTGTGTGTGTGCGCACACATGTGTGTATGCGTACATGTGTGTGTTTGTGTCTGCATATGTAGCCTAGTGGTTTATACACACATGCAACAGGTGGAGGCAAGATGGAGGCTTATTTTTTCCACAGGCCGATACTTTAACCGTTAATAGTTCATTTTATATCTAACCACTACCCCTTTCCACTTTCACTTTATGTCGGTCCAAGTTAGATCACATTCATTCCATTCCATGTCAGAATGAAAAGAAAGTTCTAGAATGACTTTTCAGGCTCCATTGCTGCCTTTACGTCTCTAAGCCCTCTCTTTGTTACCATCCGTTATATCACCGCCATCACTCTTCTATTCTAAGGCAGATTTAATTGTATTTCTGGAAGATTAGAACCAAGACTTAAGTTAAGGTGGAGGAAGTTGATCAGGAGAAGTGATGATTCTCTGTGGGTTGGCACCAACAACTTCACCAAATGTTAGTTTTGTTCAAGCAAGGTAACTGTTAGCTGGTCATATGTAGGTGGCCTGCATCATCATCATCACCATCATAATGTGTTGGTTTATTGTCTCAATAGCATTTCCCAAATATTTAGTTTAAACTTCCCCCTAGAATGCTTCCTGTCTGATCTTCGTGTCAACAAGACGCCTAGATTACATCTTTGTGGATGAATACCCATATAAATGTGTGGCCCAGGAGAGTTTTGAGGAAATAGACTAGCTGCTGACTGGGCATAATTTCTGTGTGTGGGTGTGTGTCAGTATGTGTGTATCTGCATCTGTGTAAGCATATGTGCGTGCGTGAATGCGTGCGGGTGTTTTTATGCAACTGTGTGTGTGTGGTGTTGTGTGGTGTGGTGTGTGTGTAGTGTGGTGTCCTAATAAGCCATTACAACATTACTGCTCTCATGAGGGTAAAGGCAAGGCAGTGGTTTTTGAGGATTAAGTGTGATGTTCCTAACCAGTATATTAGCAGAAAGAAAGAAATCCAAGAGTTTGGACATTATTTCCACTAATAACATCTGTATATTTTTGTTCTTTTCTTTAAAATGTGTCATTGCGAGTTACTTCCACTTTTTCAAACACCCAGTTTTCAGTTGATGGAAATGCTCTATATTTCTGCCCATTGGCTGCTGAACTTGCTCAGTGTAAAATGCTGCCAATGTACTAAACCTGCCAAAATGTGCTGAATGTGTCACACATTGGATGGGGAGGCAGCGCATTTGTTGATATTTCACGTGGTTCACTTGGTGTCCATGCAGACACATGCAGATGCAGACACATGTTTTTTTTTTTACCAGAATGTCACTTAGCCTTATCTTAAATCACACCTAGGCTTTGTCAGTCACTCTCATCTTGTGGTGAGGGCCAGTGCTTAGATACATGTGGGAAATATATCATCTTTAGTGTATGGTCAAGAAATGGTTTAGTGTATGGTCCATTTCATACATAAATGGTATGTTCAGGATTTTATCCACCAGATAGATTAATCCTGAAAGTGGTGTACATCTTGTGTGCGTGTAAATGTGTGTGAGTGCGTGTATGTGTGCGTACATATGTGCGTGTTAAAATTTCAAAGACCTTCTCTTTTAGGAAAATTGTGTCAGTGGAAGACATTTGCAATGTGATTGTGCAATACCTGCTGTTGTGCTTGTCCCACTGAAGTCCCCCTACCTGATTAGGCACTGTGTGTCTTTGTCATCGGCAGGGTATCAGAGGTCTTCCAGGAGAGACGGGCCCCGCTGGACCCCAGGTGGGTTTGCTCTTCTGAAACTCAAATGTGTGCCGTGTGTGCCGTGTGTCTGGGAGACCTTTGTTTGTAACCACATTCCGTCTGAGGGAACTTAACGTGTGAGTCAGTTTCTCGAGCAATGAGTAAGAACTGAGGAACCTGGAACTGAACCTGGAACTGAAACTTCAGTGCTATGCGACCTAGAATTAGCTACCCAGCTCAAGATGTACGTCAAGATTTTAATGATTCGTCTTTGTTTGTATAAATCTTATCGATCGGTTTAAATCCGAACTCTAAGCTCCAGCTAAAATGCTGGGGCTGGTCTTTCAGTAGAGCCATTAAGTAAAGGCGAGGTTGAACAGGCAGGTCTTCAGCTGCCGTTTGAGGGCATCAATTGACATCTCTTTAGGGCATAGTATGGGAAGGCTGCTTCCCTGATCCTTTTAGGTGGAGCTTCTGAGATCCTCAGGAGGCCAGCTTCAGCAGATCTAACGGCTCGTGCAAGAATATAAAAAGACAGTGTGTCAGTGATATAGCACGGGGCAAGACTGTTAATGGCTGTTCATGCTGTGTCTTCCAGGGGGAGAAAGGCTTACCTGGCCCAGTTGGACCTCCCGGCCCAAAAGGCCCTTTGGTGAGTTTCATGCAAGTGCTGACATGTCACCCAAGGTAGGCACCCTGTTCCCAGAGAGGGCCACTGATTTACTCCAACCATTCACTGAACCAGCTGATCCTAATTAGCAGGCTCATCAGCCAGATGAATCGTGTTGTGTTTTAATGCACAGGCAGGAGGAAATACATACATACAGACGTGTAAGTTCGGGGGTGTATATCTCTGCATGTGTCTATGAAATAAGGACATGAATCATGTAGCTAATGGCACTAATGTCTAATGACATGTAGTGAACATATTTTGTGCAAGAACTGGGTTCAAAAGCAACTAAAGAAATGGAAAATCTACTCTGCCACTGAGTATGTCTTTAATACAGAGTACTTTCTTGATATTTCATCAGTGACATTTACAGTATGCTATTTTGTAATGGGAAACATGTGAAACATATGATGAAATGTTTTTAATCACACAATCTTGTAATGGGTTTCATCTGCTCATGTCTGGGTTGACAAGGGTAATATTTTCAGTTTCTCAGTTTCGTTCTTGTTACCAAACACCTATGACCACAAACCAGCTTGAACTGGTTCGAGTGTTGTAACGACAATAACTGACATCTTGTCCATTTTTGTGTCCAGGGACTGCCTGGTCAAGTTGGTCCACCTGGGACTGCTGGTCAGGAAGGCGCAAAGGTAAATCTCTCATTCTCTCTCTGTTTCTCTCTGTCTCTCTCTCTCTCTTTGTCTCTTTCTCTTATGTCTGGGTTTGTATGTGTGTGTGCGTGCGTGTGCGTGTGTGTGTGTATGTGCGTGCGTGCCTGTTTGGTGTGTGTGTGTGTGTGTGTATGTGTTTGCGTGACATGTCTGTGTTTGTGTATGAGTAAAACCGAGAGAGCACTATAACTGATGTATGAAATCATATTGTCCGACTTGAATAATGACCCAGTAACATTTCGCTCTGTGTCTGCCCTCTGTCTGTCTGTCTCTCTCTCTCTCTCTCTGTCTCTCTCTTTCTCTCTCTCTCTCTCTCTCTGTGTCTCTCTCTCTCTCTCTGTCTCTCTCTGTCTCGCTCTCTCTCTCTGTCTCTGTCTGTTTCTCTCTATCTCTCTCTGTCTCTCTCTCTCTCTCTCTCTCTGTGGTCCAGGGTAGTCCAGGGCCACGTGGTCCAGAGGGGCCTGCAGGGATCCCGGGCCCTAAAGTAAGTGTGTGTGTCACTCCGTGTGCTAACCAGGCCTCCGCATGCCTATTAACCACACTCGCTATTCTCTGCTAACTAAGCGCGACTGCACACCACTCACCACTCCGATTCCCCTAAAGTGGTTACCAAGGGCCCCAGCTTAAACAAACATCCTCTAGATGAAAGAAAGGGCTTCCTGTTGATGTGCTCTGTGGCTGCTCGTAATGTGGAGAAGGTGTGAGGATTATGACCCACTGAAATTTCCATTAGAATAGTGCGGCGAAGAAGCAGAGAGCAGAAGTGTGATCAGCTGTGAGATTACGTGCACTTGTGTGCACACTGACACTGCTGCAGGTTCTGAGCTGCTGAGGGCCCTAACCATCAGCAACCCACAATCACACCCCCACCCCCCACCCCCCAGCCCCTGCACACACACACACACACACACACACACACACACACACACACACACACACACACACACACACACACACACACACACACATACAACATGCTCAGTAGAAATGAGATAAGAAAACAGAAAACTCCCAAAATACACACATCCTCGTTTCGTCCAACCTCATCAGATGACAGATTTATCACGTCTTCTTAGAATGACGCCATACATGTGTCAAGATAAAGTAGTAAGGATTGTAGATGTGAATCGTTACCTACAAACAGCATGACATTTAAATGTTCAGTCTTGAGGTGTGACATTACTGAGAAACTGAGGTGTGAGGTTCAAATAAAGCTCAAGTGTTGTGTTTTCAAACAACACTGTAGTATCACATTACACTTAGCATACACTTTTATCTGATGCGACGTACAACAGGAGAACACAACAAGTGAGAGTTCAAGGCATGGCAAAGTTAGTGCATCCTAGAGTGTATACAAGGAGAAAGATGTGCCTTAGTAAGTTTCCTAGAACAGGGACACCCCCCCCACACACACACACACAGAAAGATGTGCTTTGGCTAAGTGTAGAACCCCCCCCCCCTTCCCACACACACACACACACACACACACACACACACACACACACACACACACACACATGTAAACACCACCTGAAAAGGGTCACCAGAACTGCAGAAAAGATGTGTTTAATCAAAAAGTGTTTCACTGTTTTTCATCTGCAATAGGGGTCAGACGGATTACCCGGGGCTGAGGGACCTCCTGGAAGCAGAGGCGTACCAGGGTTCAAAGGTCACAAGGTATGTGTATAGGTCAGTGGTTCTTAACCTGGGTTCGATCGAATCCTAGGCATTCGGTGAGTCGGTCTCAGGGGTTCGGTGGAGCCCCCTTGAACAAGGTGATGTTAATGTACGGTTCATTTTGTGCACCAGTAAAAAAAATACTTACTAAAGAAGGGTTCGGTGAATGAGCATATGAAACTGGTGGGGTTCGGTACCTCCAACAAGGTTAAGAACCACTGCTATAGGTAGAAGCGGGAAAGCATTGTGGCTGTGCTATATGACTAACAAGCAAAATAGAAACTAAATGATGCAGTTCAGTGCTCCATGCTCCTAATACCTGAGAAATGCAGATTATGAGCTCTACCTGTCATTTATGCTGATGCTGTTTATAGCAGTCTGTCTGAGAGTGCGCAGACATTTGATACTTGGTTGGAAAGTTGAGGGTTAAGCACAAAAACAAACTATGCAGAATTGTTACGATGGCCAGTAAAATGATTAAGTAAAGGGCAGCGGCAACTGGCAGACATACATATTACACACATAAGATGTAAGGCCCAACACATCGTGTATGAACCATACACTGTTTGTAGAATTCAGGAGATTCCCATCAGGAAGGCAGGACAGAGCTCCAAAGTCGAAGTGAAGGTCAGCTTTATTGTCGAAAACCATATGTACAGGTTGCACACACAGAATTTGAAATTGCAGTGCTACCTAGGCCCACAGTGGACATTAAACATCTTATGAACAAGACAATAAGACATAAGACATGATGACAATACTGTACATCTGTAAAAAGGTTATTGGTACCAAGTGCAAAGTCCATAACACCATGCTCTCATAGAAGATATTTTAATCGTGACGTTTTGGGTGTGCACCCTTCATCAGATGTGGCAGCATGGTGCTGCGAACTTTGTCTCTGTTGGCTTTCCTGTTTTGATGCAGCACACAGATTAAAGTGGATGTGTGTGCTTTAGCCCTATACAGTTTGTGCTTTTAAACCCACCTGTGGAGTCAAAGACAAATTTCTACTTTTGTGGATGATTCCAGCCCTGTTCTCCTGAAGCAAACACATGGGCAGCCAGGCCAAGAAAGCTATTAATTAATAAGGAGAGAGTCCAACCATCTAGAGAGAGTCCAACCATGTTGACACCACTTGACATCACTAAAAAGGCAGCATGTATGAGAAAATCTAGTAGTGTTAGTAGAAAAGTACAACTGGAAAATGACATTGCAAGACAGTGTAGCAAATTTCTGTGTCATTGGAAATAGTTGTATTAGTCTAAACCAATACAATGAATGAATGAATGACTGAATGAATGAATGAATGAATGAATGAATGAATGAATGAGACATAATTTAATTCCCTGATGGGTAGTGTCTCACCACTGTTATCTCACTTTGTGTCTCTTCTGTCAGGGTGAGCCAGGGGAGCCTGGTCCTAAAGGCAGCCAGGTAATACAGCGACACGTCAATGGTGCACACACTCACCTGTTTTACACACCTGTTTACTAAACCTTTATGTTGATTTATTATAGATTGCATTGCCTACAAGCAATTATGGCAAGGCCGTTTGTCAGCTCGCCACTAACATTTGGGCAAGCGGTATGAGCTGAAATATGTACCAACAGAAACTGAATCTGAATAATTTATAGTTTATTCAAATTCAGTTTTTCAGTACAATTATTCAAGTTTAGCCATTCAAATTCTAACAAATTATTTAAATTCAGTTTCTGGCGCCACATACTTAAGCCTATAAAACACTGACCTGAATGTGTAAAGGTCTTTTGTAGCTGCTTAGCTTAGCCTGATTTGGGTTGTAGCATTGCTACAGTGCGTACTGCAGTGTTAAAGGCAGTGACACAAACAGCAGTGGCCTCCACAACATGCCTAACACAGACAATAAGGTAGTATTCAGGAGCTGTGGTCTAAAACCAGTTAAATAACTAACACCTATGATGCAGCCATGCTAGGACACACATCATCATCAGACCCAACCCAGTCAGTCACCTTGTGCTTGTGTCTGTATCTGTTCCAGGGCGGAAGGGGCACTGACGGACAGCCTGGAACCCCTGGCATACCAGTATGTACTGACACCTATTTCGTGACCTTTTGACCTTTTGTGCATACATGTACATGTCTCACAGTGGCTCCATGTTGTTGCACTGCTACCCAGGGCAGTTTTGTGCAATATGTGTGTGACTCAGTGCCTGTTAAGGGCTCTTATTGATGTGTTGTTAGTGAGACATGGCCCATGTAGTCTGTTGTTGTCCTATTATAGGTCTGCCTTTGAAATGTACTATTTTTAAAAAAAAAAAAAGCTTTTCATGGTTACGTGATGACTTCTGTTGTGTGTTGTGTGTCTCTAACAGGGGGCAGCTGGGCTTCGTGGGAGCAAGGGAGAAGTGAGTGTGCTTTCTCAGGCTGTTTCAAGATCCTACTCTGTGCTACCCTATGTTTTGCTTTTGTTTTCGTTTTGTTTTGTTTGTTACCTCCGCCAAGGAGGTTATGTTTTCGCCGGCGTTGGTTTGTCCGTTTGTCTGTCTGTCCGTCCGTTTGTCTGTTTGTGAACAGCATAACTCGAAAAGTTATGGATGGATTTTGACGATAGGTCAGAAGTGGCCTAACTTAGAACTGAATTAATTTTGGTGGTGATCCGGATAACCATCTGGATCCAGGAATTTTTTATTCAGTCAAGTTACCAGTGTAGCATGGAATCTACGGAGACTTTTATTTTGAAAGGAGGGAATATAGGTTGGTACGGAAATGAGGCTCCTGTTGCGGGTCAAGGAGTTGTTGAGTTTTTGGTTAGAGGGTTCAGTGAAAGACAGAGGAGAGTTAGAGCGGTAGTGGTGAGCAGCCCAGTAGTTCATGTTGGCAGTGGAAATTAGATAAAGTACTTTCCTGCACCGAAGAGCCAACCAAGTTCGTGTGAGCATGAGTGAACGAACCGTCTTAAGGTGAGAATGACAATAAGGTGGAGACGTAAGCTGCCTTGGCGGAGGTCTGCGCTCTCTGAGTGCTTTTCTAGTTTGTTTTTTTTTTGTTTTGTTTTGCTTTTACTTTTGCAATAAACGTCCATGGCTACCTATTGCGAACTAGGGGCCATGCCCAGCTATGTGGGAACGTGCCTGAAGTCATGTTCACAAACACTTGGGCAATAAGTGAATTTCTCAGAGATGGGTGGAGTACCATCACATTGCCTTTTATTCTAGCATTTCACTCAGTAGTTTAACATACAGTCAACACTTCCAGTGACCTATCTTCTAAGACCTAAGGCAGCAGTGTGTTTGACATATTATACATAACTACATGCCCAGATTCCAGTGATGTTTGAATGTTTCCATCAAGAAGGATTTCCAGTGCAGCAAGGATTTTAACAAATGCCACAATTGCTGTAAATTTTCATTATTTTGCACTGACAAAGGCATACCATAAGCCATCAAGGCTAGTAAATAGCTATAACGTATTATTATGTCCAATGTTAGTCATCCCTTATTAAGGCAGTATTCAGGAGATGTGGTGTAAAACCAGTTAAGTACCTAATGCCTGTCTTGCAGGCAGGCTAGGACGCACATCACTATCAGCCCAAACTGCACTAATAAAAGCCTGCTAATGTGCCAAGTGGTGTTTTTTGGGGATTTTATTTGTGACATTATATTACATTTTATTTTTCTTTTATGGTGCAGTTCATCCCAAATCACAGAACTCCATAGTGCATGTCCTGGTTGTTTGGTAGGTGTACTGGTCATCTCATGACTAGACAGCATAAAAAAAACGAAGTTGTAAATAATGGCGAACGTAAAAAAAATAAGTCTCAGTAAAGTGAAAATGATAGCAAATGTAGCTGTCTTTAAAAATAAGCCTTAATAAATTGTAGTGTTGCGGTGCCCCACATCCCCTTAGTAGATACTGATAGTGCTGATCTTGCCACCACTCCACCACTCAATGCTGCTCATTTTCTCTTGGTAGTTGTTGGAAATAGTGGATGATGATCAGTCCTTTATGTCTTGTATGTTTGCAAAAGGCATAGAAGAAAATGATATGCATTACAAACATACAAGCATATGTATATTCTGTACATGTCTTCTAATATGTGTAATCTATTTAACTTGGCTTGTGCAATGTCACTCACTGTAAGATCTATGTAGCATTGTGTATGATCTCACAGAGTATATGATAACTTGACAGAAAGACAGACAGACAGGCAAGCAGGCAGGCAGACAGACACAGACAGACAGACAGACAGACAGGCACGCAGGGAGACAGACAGACAGGCACGCAGGGAGACAGACATACAGACAGACAAATGTACAGCTGGACAGATAGACAGACAGACAGATGGACAGACAGACATACAGACAGACAGACGGATCCTAAAGGGGAAGTTAAGGAATGTATGATGCATATTCACCGCTATATGATCTGTGTGCTACAGTATGCTTGTGTTCCATGTGTGTGGGCATGATATGGCTGACATTATATGTGTGTTTCCCCCCGGTGCCCAGACAGGAGTAGGGGGGGAGCCCGGGGGCAGAGGGGCCGACGGAAGGAAGGGGGACATGGGGCCCACGGGTGCCGCGGGGCCACGGGGGTTTCCCGGCCAGGACGGACCACCGGGGCTGCCAGGTGTGCCGGGGTACCCAGGAAAGCCTGTGAGTGTGGCCCAGATACTCACGGAAAGTGTGTGTGTGTGTGTGTGTGTGTGTGTGAGTGTGTGTGAGTGTGAGTGTGTGTGTGTGTGTGTGTGTGTGTGTGTGTGTGTGTGTGTGTGTGTGTGTGTGTGTGTGTGTGTGTAAATGTGTGTGTGTGTGTCTGTTAGAGAATATGTGTTTTTGTGTTTCTTTCTCTATGTCAGTGATGATGATTGTGCGTGTGTGTGTGTGTCTCTTAGTAAATGTATGTGTGTGTGTGTGTGTGTGTGTGTGTGTATGGGTGTGTGTATCCATTTGTATTTCTGTATGTCTCTGGTTGTGTGTGTGTGTGTGTGTGTGTGTGTGTGTGTGTGTGTGTGCGTGCATGCATGTAGGTGGAGAAAGCATTTGTAATAAATGAATAAATGTACACTACTGGAGTACTGATTAGATGTCTTTGCAGGGAAAGTCCCCTTCTGAGGAGCATCTGATGAAAATATGTGCCACCGTGCTGCAGAGTGAGTTATGCAGAGTTTTCATGTACACACATATCATTACATATCATTTGGAACTCGTAAAAGCCTGAAACTTTTAGGAAATACTATTATTATTATTATTATACTATTTAGGGTTACCTGTTTTGTTTCTGTTTTTTTAGATGGGGATGGGGGTGAACATTAGGTTAGACTGAATTTTTGCATAGCTTAGGCATATCCGTGCACAGCAAAATTCTCAGAGTTAATTTCCCAGTGTTCAGCCAAAGTGTTAGAATTAGAGTTGAAACTACACTGCAAAAAGTGGATTTAACTGTAAAGGAGTGACATATGCAAGGGAGGAGAGTTAAGTTAACATTACAAAGATTGGGACAAAATAAACGCTTGCATAAAGTTAAAACAGACTCTCTCAGAGTTGATTTAACACTATAGAATTTGCTGTGTGACCTATTCAGTTCCTCTCTGGCAAACAACAAGTGTTAAATGGCCATGGGTGTCTACCCAGAGCATTGTGGTGGACGAACACAGGACATTAACTATCCAGTGCTGTTGTGTCTCACCAACATAGTGAGTTGACAGGGGGAAACATCTGGTTCTGTGAGCCATAGTATGCTAGTTTCATTTCCTTATTTTTCAACAATCGTAAATCAGCGTAACCTGCGTGATTGCTCAATCCTGAGCGAGCTGTATACTTGCCTACAACACACCCTATTTTAAAGCCACTGACTATCAGAGGTTGCACCATCTTGACCACAACGAAAAACCCTCACGCTTTAGCAACTGCAGCAGCTGCATGGAAGTTTCAGTCTCACAAAGACAGTTCTCTCTCGGAGGAGCTGCTGCTTTTCAAGAGCAAAACAAACCAAAACAAAACTCTGTCTGTCTTTTGAGCTCCTATCGAAATGAGTGTACAGTACTTAAAAAAATGTTACAGACTTTGGGTTTAAAAACCATAACAGTACTAACGGTATACTGTTATAAACAAGGATACAGGGATGGTTTATTGTCACATGCATAGACATACTGGGTAGAGTAGGACATGCAGTGAAATTGGTAATTTGTTACAGACATTGGGTTTAAAACCATAACAGTACTAATGGTATACTGTTAAAATACAAGGATACAAGGATGGTTTATTGTCACATGCGTAGACATACTGGGTAGAGTAGGACATGCAGTGAAATTGGTGATTGTTACAGACATTGGGTTTTAAAACCATAACAGTACTAACAGTCTACTGTTATTGCACCAATGATAACTCTACTCTGCGACAGCCTCTACCATTAGCACAGTGTCAACCACCACACCACCAACACTGCTGCCGCTGCTGTTTTTACGAGTGCTACTGATACCGCTACGGGTTCTTACTTCTGCTATGGTTTCTGCACCTTTTGTGCCCACCACCGCTACTGGCGGTGCCACTGCAGATTCTAGTAATACCACTTCTGTTTGTTCACATTTTGTGTCAGGTTGACAGAAGTGGAGAACCTGGTTGGGAAAAGTCAAAAAACCCCCACACATATTTCATACAACCATTTTCTGAATCATTTGATTTGAATGAGCACACAAGCAGTCAGACAGACAGGTCAACTAATGAAATCACCAGTGTTACGTGCACAGGGAGAAGGACTACATGGCAGGGTATTTAGTGTCTGAAGTATGTACTGTCTTCACCTCTGCATGTCCATGTAAAATTTATGTTGTTGCCAGAGACAGGTAACCTTGGTTTCACAGAGTAAATTACCTGCCATGTATCCATAACACAGCTGATTTCACTAATCCATGCCAAAGAGTTGTGGTACAAACAGTTGTGGTGATTGGAATCAGATCATTCTTCTTTCTGAGGGCCTTATACTCTCAGAGAGGAAAAGACCTCATATTGCCAGATATTCATTATACGTGGCAATATGAGACCTTACACTCTCTCAATCTGCAAAAATAGAAAAACAAACAAAAAAATACTATTACTATGGGGCCTTACACTCTCTAAATCTGCAAAAGAAAAAACAAAAAAATACTATTACTATGACTAATAATAATATAATAATAATAACAACAACAACAATAATAATCACCATCATCATTGTGATCTTCTCAGACCAGCTTCCACAGTTCATGCATATGATGGGGAGCCGTAGCTGCAGGCACTGCGAGACCACCCAGGGGCCTCCGGGAGAGCCGGGCCCTGCCGGCCCGAAGGGCCCCGACGGCACCCCGGGGTACCCCGGCAGGCCTGGTGTTCAGGGGTACCCAGGGACGCCCGGCAGAAGAGGAGCGCCAGGGGTCAAAGGTGAGGAGAGATGGTCAGCAAAGCGTCGCATCTGCCCTTCGAAGCTCCACAAGTCTGGTGTGAAATGAACTTTCAGTCTGTTAAAATATCGTAAAAAGTTGGTATGTTGTATGCTGAGGAGTGAAACTAGGCTAGCCTGTTGCATTCAGAACTAAACTATTACTGTTTACCGCTTCTGTAGATTAGGCTTGTAATGCTAGTGATTCGGACACGATGGAAGCTTGAAGATATAGCTTTTTTTAATCAAAGGTGAGAGATGGTCAGCAAAGCGTCTGCTCTTCAAGGCTCTACAAGTCTGGTGTAAAATGAACTTTCTGTTCAGTCTGTAAAAGCAAAGCATGTAATTAATCAACGCAACATGATGACTTTGCTGGTGTAAGTTCTTTGTGCTGAATGTCTGTGAAAGTGCAGTAGAAGCACAGACCCTCTACATCCTAAACATCAATCTCAAACACCTTAACATCCACCCTCATCACCCCTTCATTGTTTACCCTTTTATCCAATGTTCTTCTATCCAAGGGCCTGTGCTTCTACTACACTTTCACAGACATTCAGCACAAAGAATTTAAACCAGCAAAGTCATCATGTTGCATTGATGAATTACATCATGTCAGTGGGTATGTTTAGCTATAATAAACGCAACACATTGACATAAGTGGGTTATGTCCCTTTGGAGTGTGCTTAAATGTTTATGTTGTATCAGCACAAGTTAACTCAGAGCAACACAATCAGCAATCACCTGATTGACTTAAATAACAGTAATTGGTCAAGGGGCATGGGGCCAGTGGAGGCCCTACTGTAGGGGAGAGGAAAAGCGTCTCAAATGTCATAATGTTGAGCGGCTGTGTGAAGTTTATAACCGCAGACCGAAGCAGTCACAGTCACAGTCACGAGTCAGACCAAAGTGCCTTACTTCCAGCTCGGATCACACACCGTGTCTGCACACCATTTTTATTGTATGTGTTGTGGTCTTTCAGCTGAGCGGTTCTCTGAGTTTCCAAGAAGCAGGCTGCTGCCACTTCTTAGATGTTGAAATGTGTGAACTCATATTTCCTCTCAAACACACCCACGAATCACAGGAGCTAAGCTTTAAGCAACTGGACTTCTTTTTGAGAGCTTGAAGATGTTTCACTTTTTTTAATCCTGAAATGTTAAACGTCTTCAAGCTCCCAAAAAGAAGTCCAGTTGCTTACAACTTAGCTCCTTTGACTACCATGACCTGGATGAATGAGAATCTTCACAGACACTGTGAATGTGCAAATATGATGCCAAACAGCAGCCCATCTACAAACCCTTACTCATGACAGCCCTTGACATGATGGTGCTCTTGTACAGGTGACGTGGGAGCAGCGGGCTTGAAAGGGTCCAAAGGCGATGGGGAGGTCGGCATGCCTGGCCCACCTGGTCCTGCAGGTAAAGCCTGTTGCACTGCTAACCTGATCACTACCATGATCCATGATACACACAAACACACACACACTTATACACTCACACACACACACACACGCACACACACACACACACACACACACACACACACACACACACACACACACACACACACAAACATCACACACACACACACACAAACATACACACAAACATACACACAAACACCCATACACACACCCATACACACACCCATACACACACCCATACACACACTCATGCACACACACACACACACACACACACACACACACAATGTTTGCACGCACACACAAATACAGACAATGCATGCAGAATGCAGAACCTCTGCATTCTGTATACATACATATGAGACACGGTCATGTGAGTGTGCGTACACACACACACACACACTTGCATGGTGTATTGTTCATCTTTTTTTTCATAAAACTCTTGAAAGCCTATATTTTCCAAGAGCACCTTCTATCTTAACAACTCTTAACACCATGACTTTCTAACTTGGGCTTACTTGGTGCCCTTTCTACCGGTCATCCTTGTGCCTTCCTGTTTACAGATACAGATACAGATAGTACTTAGCACTTTCTGTCGCACATTTAACTTCCGAGCGCCGGTGAGAATGGAAGCATGCCAATGTTGCTCTGTGTCTTTGTGTGTTTTCCACATCTTTTGGATACCCTTAATTTCCTCTCGGGATAAATAAAGTATCTCTACTGTACTCCTCTCTGCTCTACTCTCCTATGGTGCTGCAGCTGGTTTGTCATTTTTCACTTGTTTGTCACTGTGCATAAATGCGTCTGCCACAATAAACGTAATCTAATAATGCCGTAATGTATTGCACAGGTCTGCAGGGGCCTAGGGGCAGTGATGGCCAGGGCTATCCGGGACCGCCAGGGGAACCGGGAAAATCAGGAATACCGGGATCCCCAGGCAAACGGGGACCGCCGGGGGAGACGGGTGTCTGCGACCCGTCCTCCTGCTACCAGGCCTACAGGCAGGACAGCTACAGCAAGGGACCCAACTTCTGAACAGCTCCCCTACCTCAGAGTGCCACCCCGACCAGTGCCACATCAGCGAGAGAGAGAGAGAGAGAGAGAGAGACAGCGAGCGATGACCCTGTCGCCATCAGAGAAAGGCTCCAACATAGTTCCACCCATCCAATTCCTTCTCAGCGAGACAGAAAGCTTGTGCATGTAGTCATGACAGTATAAATTATTTCAGAATTACCTCTTGCCTCGTCATCGTGGGGCACGGGTCCCACGATTAAGATTGAGATCGATGAGACACCTTTTGGTCTCACCACAGCAACTGCTTAAAGACGTGGTGCATTGGCAGTGTGTAGCAAAGAAAGGTCTTATCTTCATCTTCAGGAAATGCATTGGTTATAGCCAGTATCGATAAGATCCTGTGACAGCAAGAATCATTAATATGCCAAACTGATCCATTGTTTGTATGTGTTGTTGTTGTTGTTGTTATTGTTGTTGTTTTCTTTTTTGTTTATATTCCTCCTATCAGTGTTCTAGATCCTATTTCGGTTCCTGTATTGTTTAAATTGTTTTACTATACAGAAAAAAATGCACTGCACTGCCTGCAAGTCCTGCTACCTCTTTGCTCGATGCGAGTCAAGACATATTTCACCACATACCACATCTGCTCATCAAACAATAGGCAGGTGGTATCCGTTGACCCAGGAAATGTTGATCTTGACTTTTTGGAAGCAAGATTAGTCATTACTATTATGACTCATTTGCTCAGCTCAAATGCTAGCATGAGGTTTAATGCTCGATTTTCAACCATTGTCAGTGCCATGGTGCCTTAAACCAGGAAGGGTTTGCAAGCGTTGCATGCTATGAAGTCTTTTCTTTTTTTCTTTAAGACTACTAAACATTGTATTGCTGTCCTTGACTCTCCAATCCCTTAAGTACCACCAAGACTTTCCCTTAAACTTCATTTTGTAGTAGATTTTGAGTGTACATTTTCTCCCTGCATACTCTGGTGATGCATACTTTCTGTCTGTTCATAAACCAAAGGAAGACTTTTGGCCTATGGAGTATACTGTATGTTTACGTATTTTCCCTGTTCTGTTGTTGTCTTTAAATAAATAATTAATTTTTTGTAATGTTTTCATACAGAAAGGTTTGATCTATTCAGCAATGTTATAATTTTTCACATATTAAAGTTGTTTTCTTTTTTTTAAGCTTCCTAGTCTCAGCGTGTTTGTTGTGTATATAGTCTATGTACTTTCAGGCAGATGCCATTGAGTGTCCGTGCCTTTGCAATGGTCCTTTTTGTTTGCATGTCTTTGGCACATTCTCACTTCTCAGTTCTTAGTAACAGAGGCTTTTCATTGGAGGAGTGAAGCTGTGAAGACTGCCTACTTGGTAACAGCAGCAGGATGTCACAGACGCAGGATGTCATGGTTATATCTCTCACACCAACGTGGTGCTCATCACACGTTAAAGAGCGCATAGAAGACACACTGCCTAATCTGACGAGCACCTTACGGGTTAGGCGTCATCATCTACATTGGAACAGCTGACCTATTCATTGTAGATCACCACCACTGCAACCTTCCACACAGGTAATTGAATATTGTAGCTTTAAACTCACTTGAAATGGTTCAGGCAAAACATTTTTTTATTTAATTATTTTTTATTCTTTTCATTTTTTATTTTATTCATCATTGTAGGTCTACATATGAACGACACAATGGATGACAATTACGAAGACTTTCTTAAGTTTTTTTATGACAATGAGACAGAAGTGAACCCATCTTATGTTGTCTCTGGTATAGTGACTTTGTGTCAGAAATCAGATGTAGTGCAATTTGGTGCAAGGTACCTTCCGCCCTTTTACTACATCAACTTCATTATCAGCGTGCTGGGAAACGGCCTGGTGCTCTACATCATCTACAAGTATGAGAAGCTCACCACTGTCACCAACATCTTCTTACTCAACCTGGTCATCTCCGACCTGCTGTTCGCCTGTAGTCTCCCCTTCGAGGCCGTCTACCATGCGTCAGAGTGGATCTTTGGACAGGCCATGTGCAAGCTGGTGCGTAGCCTCTTCTCTGTGGGCTTCTACAGCTCCATCCTCTTCCTCACGCTCATGACCTTCGACCGCTACCTGGCTGTGGTGCATGCCGTCACCGCTGCCAAACAGAGACGGAAGGCCTATGCCATCAGCTCCTCCGTGGTGGTGTGGGTGGTGAGTTTGGCATCTAGTGTGAAAGAGATGATTCTGCATAACACAAGCACAGACCCAACATATGGCGAGCTGTGTGAGGACTTTGGCTATAGTCAAGATACGCTGACCAAATGGCAACTGTTTGGATACTACCAGCAGTTCTTCCTCTTCTTCCTAATTCCTCTGGCGATCGTCCTCTACTGCTATGTTAGAATCACGGTGCGGATCCTTGATACGCGCATGAAGGAGAAGTGCAGGGCAGTAAAGCTGATTTTTGTCATCGTGTTGACGTTCTTCATCTGCTGGACCCCCTACAAAATCGTCATTCTTCTGAAGGCCCTGGAGATGTCTTACAGCACAGATTGTACATCAGACTCACTGGACTACGCTCACTTTATCACACGCAATCTGGCTTTCCTCTACTGCTGCATCTGCCCCTTGTTTTACACTTTCGTAGGGAAGAAGTTTCAGAATCACTTCAGAAAGATGCTGGCCCGACACATCCCGTGCCTGAAGATAGCCATCATTGAAAGCCACAGCAGCAGGACAACTTCGCACAAGAGTCCGTACACAACCGACTACTGAAAGACCGAAGTACCAGTCCATTTATGGGCTACTGAAGGACCAGTGCACAATAGACTGACTACTCAACAACCAAGACCTGCAACCAAGACTGGCCTCCAAGAGGATGGAGCATCTTTCTCGGATTACCCAAAATGCCACTCTGGGCAGCACTGAACATGTTGGACCCTATGAAACAATGTATCATGGTGCATCTTCCCCCTACACCCCATCCCCTTGGAAATATCATATCGCTTCTGCTTCTCATGGCACAGCTAAGTGCCACTGTGACAATTAATTCATCTGGATGAGTGATTGCCCATTTGGGTATGAAGTGATTTTACTTAGCTATGTCGAGTTCTTCTTACGCACAAAGGTAAAATGCAATATGCAATGCTTACTCTGCATATGTAAGTAAAGAGTTGCTTTGCTTTCAAGTTGTAGCATGATCATGATGTAGCAATTAAATTGAAGCACTTACTTTTAAATACCTAGGCAGTAATATGTTTTTTAAAAATATGTTAATGTGATTTTCTCTATGCTGTAATGTTTTTGATAGAAGATTAAGGTGGATGACTTGCTTATAAGTTCATACTGAATAGTGAATGAGTCCACAATGGCTTAAAGTTCTTGATGTTTTTTGTTATGATAAAAATCGTTAACCGTCCAAATATGGCGGTTTTCTGTGTTTCAAATACATCTGTCTGTTTTTATAAAATAAAAAAAGAGGTGAATGTAAATGACATGAATAAAAACTCCAAAAAAGCCATCACTTGCACAGTCAATTATACTATATGGTGTGGGAACAGACATCATGTATCTGTTTCATGTACGTACGACATGTATTTGCAATCAGGCTCCAGTCTATTTTAGTTCGCCAGGCTGGAAAATCACGAACAATAACATGCATTTGCAACTGCAGCGTCTGCAAGTCTACTCTGCCAAAGTTTAAGCACAAACTAAAATATGCCTAAAATATGTACATGCCATGTCCATAAAGACTATACCAATTAATTACACACCAACCACAAACAAAGGGAGACTTACTGAACGCCATTCTTATCGTAACTCATGATTTTTCTATTTACACATAGGCCTACACTGTACACACGCACATGCAGTGCAATCACAGGCCTGGGCTGAGAGGTGATAGGCGCCATCTACAGGCCAGTTATGGCCACTGTCAGCTGGCCAACATGTGAGGGTCAGTCGCAGTCAAGCAGCTGGAGACAGACTGGTACTTTGGGACAAGAGTGTGCTTACCCCTGCAGGAGTATGCCAGTTGTTGCAGAACAAACACTTTGAAGTAAACAATTATCAATTAGTAAAATCTATTGGTTTCATGTACACATTTCTTTTTTCACTTCAGTTTTCCACACCTTAAACACACAAATACACAGGCATATAAATACAGTATAGATGTGTTCAACAGTCAAACGTACGCACCCTCTGTGCGAGGTTAAAAAAAAGACTTCATTGATTTGACAGTCCCACACACAATCCCTATACATGTCTAGAGCTTGTGTGTGCAGGAGACAGCAGGGGTAGAGAGGGCAGAACAGGGAGAGTGAAACATCCTGGCAGCTTGGTGTATGAAGCTGTCTGTTTCGTTTACTAAACTAACTTATTTTGCCTAATCCTGTCATCCTACCTTTACTCATTTCATCTTTCCTAACGAAAACACATTCAACATAAACAGGCCGACACTGCTGGAAACACAATAAATGCACGCACTGACCCGAAACCTTTCGGGTTTATCCAGTGTAATTCCCAAATTAACATGTAGACCTGCAATTCAGTCACGTGCCACTTCTCTGACATGCAAGGTTTTCCGAACTGTTTACAGTATGTCACAAAAGTGAGCACACCCCTCACATTTTTGTACTTTTTTTATTATATCTTTCCATGTGAGAAGTCTGAAGATATAACACCTTGATACAATGTAAAGTAGGTGTAAGCTGTACACTGCCTACTTTACATTGTAAAAGTGTTATATCTTTAGACTTCTCCCATGGAAAGATATAATTAGAAAAGTACAAAAATGTTATGGGTGTACTCACTTTTGTGACATACTGTAACTACTGTGGCACTATGACACCTCTGATGAGGAGAAGATTAGTGAGTGTGTGTGTGTGTCGAGCGCCAGTATGAAAGGGTCGGACGCATCGGTGACGTCACGATGTTGCGCACACTGACAGACACGGTGACTATACTGTGGGCTTAAACCTGCTGGATGTGACCCGGAGACTCCTCAATCTCCTTCCTGATGGGAGTAGACTGAAGAAGCTGTGAGAGGGGTGGGTGAAAAACTAACCACGAAAAAAATAGCCACATGCTTTTGGCTTCATAACCTTATAATTGTTCCTAGTTTTCAAACTCACCACACCACTAAGAATGGGTTAGAAAGGTAACAGTGGTTCATTATCTCCCACACTTTTAAGGAAGGAGTTACGAAACAAAAGCTAAACAGCAGGCCACCTGATGGTGCCAACATTCTTTATCTGCATCTTGGTGGCAAACCTGACCTTTCGTTTGGATGATGGGGTTGCATGTGTCCCACATGCAAGGCTAGTTTTTTAATTGGTCAGCTTTTTTTTGCTTTTTGATAAAGATGCTGTCATTGTCGAAAAAGGAATGGAGGACACATTGAATACCTTTTCTACCAATAAAAGTTAGTTTAAAACAGGATCTGAACTTGCCATTTTCAAAAAAACTTTCAGAATTAAAACGCCAATGTGAGAAAGCATGTGGCAACTTTTTTTCATGGTTGTTTTTTTTGAATGCCCATAGTGGTCATACCCTTACTTGCATGGTCATGTACCATGATAGCACTGGAAAGAGGACTGAATAAACTTTAAGGTATGGAAAAGCGGAGGCCAAATGGAGTAAGTCAATTTGAAGTTTTAGGTGAAAATGGGGAAATGGAGAGAGACGACACTGAGCCCTTTCATTTTTCTGGGTGATTGTGCCTTTATTGTTTTGCTTTGCCTGTTTAGAAGGAAGATTGCAAAGGAGGGACCATATAAATTGCTCTGTATACAATACTCTTCATCTGACATCAGCTGTCCTCTGGGACCTTGGCACTTGCACGAAATACATGGGGGCACACATGTCCACACATACGCCCACACATGCATGCAAGGCCAACACACTCTTCTCAAAAACTATCAGTCTTCTGTGTCCTCTCATGGTGATGAATGTCTGCAACTGCTTGACTGCGACTGACCTTCAGATGTTGGCCAGCTGTCAGTGGCCAAAACTGCCCTGTAGATGGCGCCTCTGACCTGTCTCAACCCAGGCCTGTATGTACAATACTGTATATATACATATATATATAGAGAGAGGAGTCATTACTGCAATTAGGAAACTAAGAACTAAAAACTGAAATTCTAGAATGATTTGTCCTCAGTGTGGAGTATTTAGCATTGCTCTTACTGACATGGCACATGCATAAAGCACTTTGTACTGTGTCTATGTCAGCATGGACGTGTTAATACTTCAATTTTAAATGTTGTTTAGGTTTTTCAGTCTGGACCAGCTATAAGAGACTATAACCCAGGCAAGTGGCATGTCATGTCTGTTCTCATTACATGGAAGTAGTTAACTGCACAAGTTTTTATTTTGTTTGAAGCTTTTATTGATTTCATTCACCTGTTTTTATTCAACCCTAACAAACAGATCTCTTTCAAATATATATTATGATCTTCTTGTCAAAAAGCTTTGTTTACAAACAAACAAACATAGAGCAAAACAAATGCTTCGTTAACACATAATGACTTCATGTACTGTTCAGACTTGATGCATACACACGTCATTCATCTTAATCAGCTACTTCAAATAAAGCAAAGTGCAATTAGATAAAAAAATTAATTAATTCAACAAGACAGTCAGTTAGTTTAAAACAATTCCACAAGTGCTTAAAGTTAATCATTACATCATTATACCAGATAAACTGTAACCTTTACTTACAGAAGATGCAGAAGGGGCATTGCATCCTTTGTGGAAATAAAAGCATTACAATAACGTTATAAGGCCAAATTAAATCAGGTCAAAGCCCATGGATAACACCGTCCAGTATTAGCCTAAAGCCCATGGGTAGCCGTTTGCCAAGCACAGCGACGCAACATTTAGAGATGTGGGGGTAGGCCAGGAAGAGCTTGGTATTGTATTGTACTGCTTTTAAGGGTCCAACTCGTACCGCTCAAGGTGATATTCCAGGAACCTTACAGACAGCTGTTCTACCCTCATGGGATTCAGCACATTTTCTGCCCTTTCAGTAGTCCATTGTGTATAGACTCTTGGTGCGTTGGTCTTTCAGTAGTCGGTTGTGTACGGACTCTTGTGCGAAGTTGTTCTGCTGCTTTGGCTTTCAATGATGGCGATCTTCAGGCACGGGATGTTTCGTGCCAGCATCCTCCTGAAGTGATTTTGAAACTTCTTGCCTAGGAAGGTGTAAAACAAGGGGCAGATGCAGCAGTAGAGGAAAGCCAGATTGCGTGTGATAAAGTGAGCGTAGTCCAGTGAGTTTGATGTACAACCTGTGCTGTTAGACATCTCCAGGGCCTTCAGAAGGATGACGATGTTGTAGGGGGTCCAGCAGATGAAGAACGTCAACACGATGACAAAGATCAGCTTTACTGCCCTGCACTTCTCCTTCATGCGCGTGTTGAGGATCCGCACCGTGATTCTAACATAGCAGTAGAGGACGATCGCCAGAGGAATTAGGAAGAAGAGGAAGAACTGCTGGTAGTATCCAAACAGTTGCCATTTGGTCAGCGTATCTTGACTATAGCCAAAGTCCTCACACAGCTCGCCATATTGTGGGTCTCTGCTTGTTTTATGCAGAATCATCTCTTTCACACTAGATGCCAAACTCACCACCCACACCACCACGGAGGAGCTGATGGCGTAGGCCTTC
Organism: Setipinna tenuifilis; assembly: GCA_030347295.1. Classification (NCBI taxonomy): domain Eukaryota; kingdom Metazoa; phylum Chordata; class Actinopteri; order Clupeiformes; family Engraulidae; genus Setipinna; species Setipinna tenuifilis. Next base: position 37,459,931 of record CM059265.1, read on the forward strand.
CGTCTCTGTTTGGCAGCGGTGATGGCGTGCACCACAGCCAGGTAGCGGTCGAAGGTCATGAGCGTGAGGAAGAGGATGGAGCTGTAGAAGCCCACAGAGAAGAGGCTACGCACCAGCTTGCACATGGCCTGTCCAAAGATCCACTCTGAGGCATGGTAGACGGCCTCGAAGGGGAGGGTACAGGCAAACAGTAGGTCGGAGATGACCAGGTTGAGTAAGAAGATGTTGGTGACAGTGGTGAGCTTCTCATACTTGTAGATGATGTAGAGCACCAGGCCGTTTCCCAGCACGCTGATAATGAAGTTGATGTAGTAAAACGGCGGGAGGTACCTTGCACCAAACTGCACTACATCGGTCTTTGGATGTTTTATTTGCCATTTCACTAATGACATCTCTAGATCTGTGTTAAACAATATTTTATTACTTTTCAGGGGTTCCCAAATTTAAGCCAATTTAAACATCAACATGGATGACGATCTTTTTGAGTCATATTACTTGGACTTTCTAGACTATTCAAATTCAACTACAGACCATGCAAATCAGAGCTATGTCACAGGTGAAATTGTGTTTCTGTGTCCAAAGACCGATGTAGTGCAGTTTGGTGCAAGGTACCTCCCGCCGTTTTACTACATCAACTTCATTATCAGCGTGCTGGGAAACGGCCTGGTGCTCTACATCATCTACAAGTATGAGAAGCTCACCACCGTCACCAACATCTTCTTACTCAACCTGGTCATCTCCGACCTGCTGTTCGCCTGTACCCTCCCCTTCGAGGCCGTCTACCATGCCTCAGAGTGGATCTTTGGACAGGCCATGTGCAAGCTGGTGCGTAGCCTCTTCTCTGTGGGCTTCTACAGCTCCATCCTCTTCCTCACGCTCATGACCTTCGACCGCTACCTGGCTGTGGTGCATGCCGTCACCGCTGCCAAACAGAGACGGAAGGCCTACGCCATCAGCTCCTCCGTGGTGGTGTGGGTGGTGAGTTTGGCATCTAGTGTGAAAGAGATGATTCTGCATAAAACAAGCAGAGACCCACAATATGGCGAGCTGTGTGAGGACTTTGGCTATAGTCAAGATACACTGACCAAATGGGAACTGTTTGGATACTACATCCAGTTCTTTGTCTTCTTCCTAATTCCTCTAGCAATTGTGCTATATTGCTACTTCAGGATTATAGTGCGTGTCCTCAACACGCGCATGAAAGAGAAGTGCAGAACAGTGAAGCTGATCTTTGTCATCGTGCTGACCTTCTTCATCTGCTGGACCCCCTACAACATCGTCATTCTTCTGAAGGCCCTGGAGATGTCTTACAGCACAGATTGTACATCAAACTCACTGGACTACGCTCACTTTATCACACGCAATCTGGCTTTCCTCTACTGCTGCATCTGCCCCATGTTTTACACTTTTCTAGGCAAGAAGTTTCAGAATCACTTTAGAAAGATGCTGGCCCGACACATCCCATGCCTGAAGATGTCAGTGGTCACAACCGAATCCACAAGCCAAATGAGTAAAACAACTTCTTGTAGGAAAGCTCATATACTAACTCAAAACGCCTAATAACAGTTAGGATGCTTCAATCAGTATCTTGAATATCACAGCCATGAAAATGTCCAGATTTGTTTTCTTTTTGTATATATGCACTCAAATAACATGCACTTGTTTGGAATTTTTTCTTGTGTCACATCTATTGTTATAATTAATAATGTGTTTATAATTACTGTTCAGTTTGAAATTTAAGTTATGGCCTGCACAATGATATAAGCCTAATTGTATAAGTCAAATTCATTTTCCATTTGTTCTGTCTTCCAGTCCAGTTAACATGCTCACAGAACACACACACACACATGCACAAATATGCATACATATGTGTAAAAATACATCTGTGTAAAATACAAAATATTTTTAGAAATGAATAAAGGTATGGATTAAAATCTGACAATCAATACATGTGCATTTATTCTATTAGGGGTGTGTGTAAATAGCCTTAAACATGGAACTTGGAACTGTGAGATTTCGATGTTCGATGTCAGCATAAAACGTCCATCTTTGTGGTTAGCTCCACATTGTCAGAAGGAAACATTCTTTCTCAGAAACAGTAGTTGTGTAAGGGGCACGCCCGAAACTAAACAATTCCTATTAGTGGACCAGCAACGGGATTTCCTGTCGCACTAGATCACAGTTTGTTCCTATATTGTGCCAAAAGACACCAGGTCCGATGTGACTGCTGGACTTGTCAGCCAGTTTCTCCTAAGTTCGTGAACTCTACCGGTAGATGCCGCTCCCATGCGTATTTCCGTCCAGCAATGTTTATTAGTCCTGCTACAGTGAGCTACAATTCAGGATTGTTTTTCATACTTAGTTTTAATGTTTGTTTGAACTTGTGCAAAAGGGGCTTCGAAACATGCAAATATGTCAATAGCTAAATAGTTAGAATTGCCATTTACAAAAAATACCGAAAGTCACTGCTGATGTGTGGAATAAGGCCTATTCTTAGTTTGAAGTTGCGATCACCTTTTGGTTGTCCTCGACAAACGCAGGTGTGCTGTTTCGTACGTCTGTAACCTAACAAACCAGAGCGAGGTACAGTACAGGGGTGCAAACACAGCTTCCGTTTGTAGGTTGTTTCTCCCACTGATCAGGGCTGTACGCTACGTGCGCTCGCTCAAGAAGACAAACAAGCGTGCATGCGCAAAAGGAGGAGAGCGGAGGGGCGGGTGGACACGGCAGGAATCACGCAGATCGTTCTCCCATTGGCCGCAGCCGAACTGGTACCCAGGAATCAGGAAGGAGGCTTGCATCCTCCAGCAAGCAACTAACAGATCGTAAGTGATGCTGGGAGAGAGCTGCTGCGTGATGACGAGGACAGGGATGCTTTTATCAATGCAACGTCGGAGGATGACTTCAGGCATTTAAGGAATCGCGTTTGGAGTATGATTCACCGTCAGATCATACTGACCCAGGTCAGTGATTTATGAACAGCTTGTATTTGTTTATGTACATTTAACGCTGCCATGTGAAGTGACGGGGAGTAATCGGGATACGCTGTGTTAGTGGTAGGCTACTATTCTCCCTGAATCAAGGACCTCAGCATCCAGCATTGTTCCTGTACTATCCTTATTAGCATACAGCTGCTGCATGACTAGGCCTAGTCAGTCATCGGATCTTGATAAGGGATGCTGGGAGGTTGTGTCTTTGAGTGTGTGTGTGTGTGTGTGTGTGTGTGTTTGCGCGTATGTGTGTGTTTCTCTCTCTCTCTCTCTCTCTCTCTCTCTCTCTGTGTATGAGTGTGCTCGTACGTGCGCGCGCCAGGTGTGTGCGTGTGTGGCCATCCCTAAAGGCGGTAATCCTGTTATATCTAGTTTCATATCACGCGGTATGATGTCGAATTGAAAAACATGTCCTTCTAAAAGACGCCGTGACCCTGTTGGAGATTTTTAGGGTGAGATGACCGCTTTAAACGCATAGCCTACTTCAATACGCGAGCAGTGTTTGGGGTGTTTTCAGGCGACTGTATCACGCTAGGTTAGGCTTTGACAATGTGTAAAGTAGGTAAAGAAGCGGGATGACTAAGCAGAATACGTATATCTTCATAAAATATGACTAACGAAAATTCATACCGTAGGCTTACTTTTTAACGCCAGCCTTTTGCTGAAAAACATGTAATGATTGCATTGGTAATAGCAAAGGCTCAATAATTCGTTATCTTAAACCTTACTCCAGGATTTTTTTCTTTGTCAGTTTAGTCTAATATATAGTGCAAACACGGAGACAATTGGTATCTTTTTCCATCAAAGATAAGCCTTAGCAACTCCTTACAAATCACTGGCAGGCAGTAGGCTAGCGTATGTTTACGCTGCGCACGTAATGCTAAATTCAACACCCAGTCACAAAGCCAGAATTATTTTGACCAGGATCAGAGATAGTCCAGATTAGTATTGATCTACCTGCCTGTGGGGCTTGAAGAACCCACTGTGTGGGGAATGGACCAGCTGTCTATTGATCTCCTTCCATTGCTGAACTGAGGAAAGGCCCCGGAGCTGTGAAGGTCCCATCCACTCCTAGGAAGTGTACCCGTAAAAAGCCCAGCATGAGGTAAAAAGCAGGATAATCAATACATGACAGCAGACCGTCCATGACATCCAGAACACTATGTCACGCAAGGTGCAAGGTTCTAATACCAGCATTAAAGGGTTACCACTGTTGGAAAGATGGAACAGAGAGACAGATCCCCTTTTTGTAAATTTATTAAAGTAACATTTAAAAAACCCTAGGCACACATAAAACAAATTAAAACAGGCGTGAACTGCTCAGTCTTTTAGATAAAATAAGTAGTCCACCGTAGAAGGAAGCATTAAGTCCTTAGGTCGGTATACCCGCAGTTACAGTCCCAAGCGGTCAGTAATCCAAAGTACAGTGAGATCCAATATATTCCACTCCTATCGCGGTAATCCAAATGTCCGGTTGTACTCGTCACCCGAACCCAATGGCCCAGTTCAAACGTCCGAACCCAAGAAATGCTTCGCCTCTGCAGTAGGCTAGGCTAGCTACTGGCTTCGGCACGGCGGGTTCCCTAAGACAGAGTAGAACAGTACTTAATCAGCCGCGTATCCTTGAGAAAGTAGCGCATACAAGCAAGCAACGATAAGGGCGAGCGAGGCGGTTGTACTTAACTTTATGTTGGCGTCTAAGCAGCTCTGCGCCTCTCCAACTCTGGCCGAGCACTCCAACTTCTCCGTCGTCGTGGGAGCTCAATCCTTCCACCCGCACCTCGCTGCCGTCCTAATCGTCTGCCTGCGTCCCTCCTCTCCCACCTGTTGTCCATTAAGTTACTCAAGTCATCTGTACAACTGTGCTCATCAGAGTGGAGAGTCAGCTGGAGGTAATGATCCGCTGATGGTGGCAATCAACTGGTTGTTTGCAATTCCTGACCCACAGTTACAAATCAAATGTCACTGCAAACTCAAAGCAAAATATAACAGTAAATCATAAACACAACACACAAATATGATCTGCAAATGAGAATAAACACACACAAGTCACAGCAAAGAATATACACTGCAAAGGAAATCCACACAAACAAAAATATGCACTGCAAATGAGAATAAAAGCACACAAGTCGCAGCAAAGAATATACACTACAAAAATAGCCAAACACAACACTATATTGGGGTCAACAATTACAAACACATGTTGAGGAGATCACTTTTGACACACTACACACAGCAGTGAGCTGGATCCCTAAGTGTTTCTCAAGGCCATTCCAACACACTTTAGTTAGCAGGTCATCCTGTATTTGTTTGCATTCTTCGTTTTTCTCCAATCTCCAGGCATCACCTTTAATAGTAAATGTAATTTAAAATCAGTATGACCAAACACACTTTTTTGTCAGATTCAGATAAATGTTCAGTTCTTAAGCCAGCCGTTTCGTACATGTATGTATGCTCAAAAAGCACTTTGGTGCTTCGTACTCGGTCCTGACTCAGTAAACAAGCATTTCACACACAATTCCATATAAACACCAGCCTGTCAATACTTCACATTCAGAACAGGAAGCAGTAGGGACACAGTAAGGTGCCGGAGAATCAGGAAGATTTAAAGGGTCCTGCCATAAAAATGGTGGCCGCCATAGAACATAATGAATGGTATCTTTTGCTTCCCATCGATTAACAGGATTCTCTGCTTGGGCTTTAATCTGTAAACCCCACAAGTCAGAGTGATAGAGGGGTGCACACACCACTTGTGTTTGTAGGCTTCTCCCACTGACCAGGTCTGTATATGCGCTCGCTCAAGACAAACATGCGTGCATGCACAAATGGAGGACAGTGGAGGGGTGGGTGGACACACAGTGGGAATCACACAAATCACTCTCCCATTGGCCGCAGGAGCAGGGCGGCTACAGGTCAACAGGAAATCAGGAGCACAAATAAAGCACTAATAACGGGTGCTATCATGAAATGTTGTATAGTCACATTCTTTATATGAAAATATATCGGTACGTCTCCATAGGGCCAAAGATGTGTAGGAGCACCTCTGGCAAGGAGTGCAATGTGTTTGGCTGCTCATCTCAGACATTCCTACTGTGAACTGTACCTCTGGGCACATGGCTATCAGAGAGAGAGAGAGAGAAAGAGAGAGAGAGAGAGAGAGCGAAAGAGAGAGAGAGAGAGAGAGAGAGAGCGAAGGAGAGAGATGAGCTTTACACCAAGTGTGTAGTCTTGCAACCTCTGAATGCTCACTAGTCACAGCAATCCTGATGATTGGTCCGATGGTGATCCATCTCAGCCCAGAGAGCCCGGTCCAGAGAGTGACACTTAGTGGGCAATGGACTGGCTTAGTGATTCGATAAAGCCCGGATAGATATCCCCCGTTACACCACTTGCGCTGGGGCTTGCTGGGGCTGTTTGGCTGGGCGAGTGGGTGAGTGCACGGAGGCTGTGGTTGACCATGCCCTCTGCTTGCCATTCATCAGGGAAAAGCGGAGAGCACAGGAAATGACATTAGGGTGGGATTCTATTGTTGTTGTTGTTGTTGCTGTCTCTTCAGCCTTTCAGAGACATTGCAGAGAGCTTGGGGCATGTTGTAGGCTCTGCTGTCTGCATTTGGGGAGACACTCATGAAGGAAGGTAACCTACAGAGGTCCCCTTTTCTGTCTCTGTTGTACTCAGGCACAGGCAACATATACACCTGCATCCGTTTTACAGAGGTATCCCCTGTTATTATTCGTCAGTGTCAGTATTAAGATTGTGTATTTAATAGGATGTTTAAATAAACTAAACCCATAAATAGGTAATAGGAATAGACCCCATCTTTGTGACCATAACCACTTTGTGCAATGGCTGGTGATAACATAACCTTGTGTCCTATTTGCCTCAGGCCTGAATCAGATTTTTTTTTCCGTTTGTTTGCAATGTGACCTGGAGCCTGGGGATTTTCTGAACACGCTCATAACACCAACAGGAAATGAATCCTTGGCCCTCCAGGTACAGAGTTGCCATCATCACCGGAAAAGAGACATATAAAAGATATATATATATATATAGTTATATATATAGTTGGTGTCATTGATATTGAACTGAACTTGTTAAATTCATTAATCCAATAATGCTGATTTTAATTAAATTGAAGATTCGAACATGATCGATTTTAACTTAATTGAGCTAAATTAAATATACTCTATCCAAGTTTCCTTTAACTAGGAAGATCCGAATTAAATTGGATTGAGTTCAGCTAAATTGAATTGCACTTCATAGGCTAAAAAAATAACCTAAATGCTTAGAACTCTGCTGGTTGACAGGAGCAATCTGGCAACGCTGCCATCCCCCCCAACAAAGAAATTTCACCCAATCAGCAGTGGTTGCCTGTTTAATTCTGAGTGCCACACTCGCCTCGCCATCTCCACACTCTCTCTCTCTCTCTATCTCTGTTCAGCTGTCTCCACCTCTGTTCCAGTGTGGCTGCTTGCGTTGCCATACCCTGCCAGCACAGCCTTAAGTATGTCTGTTAGTGGTCCAGTGAGAGGCTGTGCGGTGTGCACAGAGCAGGGGATGCGAGGGCTGCCTCGCTCCCAGCAGCGTAAAAAATGCATGGAGTCACGTGTCATCGCCTGTCGGGGAGTCGGGCAGGGCACCGAGACATTTGTGGGACGGCGGAAAGCTAAGCAAGCGCTGCTTGTCTGCTAAAGTCGCAAGCTTGTCTGCTTATTGGTGGTGCCAGTGGTGTGTGTGTGTGTGTGTGTGTGTATGTGTGTGTGTGTGTGTGTGTGTGTGTGTGTGTGTGTGTGTGTGTGTGTCTGTGTTGTGTGTACGTGTCTGTGTGTACATGTGTGTGTGTGTGTGTGTGTGTGAGTGTGAGTGTGTGTGTGTGTTCATGTGTGAGTGTTGGCAGAGGGGGTTGCTGTGAAGAAAGAGAAGGAGACAGTTTAAGAGAGAGGCACTATAAAGCAACCAGTCAACACACATCTTACATCTTCAAACAAGGTGCTAGTGAGTGCCAAGAGGACCAACCTCAGCCTGACCCCCCCCCCACCAAAAAACAAAAGTACCATTGCCGCCATTGCTGATTTGGGGAAATTAAGTGATTAGAAAATGGTGAAATTGGTGTTTAGAACATCAGCAGCACCACATGCTCACACATCTGGCGTGGACCTCCATCAGCGTAGCACTAAAAGAGGGGCAGTGCGTAACGGGCCAGCCTTACCTCCTCAGTAACCTGAGTGAATGAAGTCTTCTCAGTCCTTGTCCCCACACACACATCTCTGGGAGGCAGTGAGGCGAGGAGAGGCAAGGCAAGGAGAGGGCCCTGGGCCAAGCCGCTTGCTTCCCCCCTCCCTGATTGATGGCCCAGGGGGAGCTGAGGCAGGGAGAAGTGGAGGCTGCCGTGCTGTGCTGATATTTAATGTAATGGTTTGACAGGTTTTATGGAGTCATAATTCATTTTGTCAGGTAGAGAGGATGGCGATATTGCCAGAGAGTCTGTGTGTTCGCCGGAGAATCGTCTGTGATCTTCATCAGGGTTTCCTGCAGGATCCACCCTTTTCATGGAGGAAGCTGACTGATCTGGCCCTTAGCTGGCCTAGACCATTACATCTTGTGTTCTGATGATTAGTAGTCGACTTATTAGCCAACGTATTAGTCAGGCTGGTGCAGCTGTAATAGCTTTGCATAGTGCTGTAATACTCCATCAGTACTCCGTCAGGCAACTTGACTGAGGTACAGACTTGACCCAACTTTTTTTCGCCAGTCAGCGAATCAGAGGGAGGGCTGTGTTACTCAGTCGGAGGGCTAAAAGTAATGACGTTAAACGCATGTGTTAAAATTTAAGTATGTGTGTTGCAGTCAGGCAGTTGTGATTGGTTAAAGGCCGGCCGATTAGATCTTAAGTTCACAGAAATATCTGATCACCAGGAAGAAAAAGGATTGCCTAAATGATGTAGCTAGACTCTTTGCATAAAGTGAAACGAAGGAAAAGAATGTGGTCCATCAGGCTTGAGAATTGTTGCATCTTTAAAATAGTAGTGTTAGTATGAGCTTATTTTTATTCTTTACCAAGCTGACTGAGATGTGATCTGACTGTAATCTGTTTCAGTCTGTTTCTGTTTTTTTAACAGCATAGCTGTCCTCAGTGTTGGTGTGGTAGTACTACAGTAGTGGAGCTCATTCTCTTCTCCTGCCGTCTGACCTTCCCTGTGTAGGTCATCTCTTTCTCTCACCTCTGGCCAGGTCTGTAATCTGAAACCCCGTATTCCTCAACCCCAGTGTCTGCTGCTAACCTTTCAGGGGTTCAAACAGACACCATCCATTTTGGATCAAAGGGAATATTGGATCAGCCCCAAAATCAAGTACACTGGCGTAGGATTGATGCACATTATGCATGTAACGTCTTCAAGGACTTCAGTTTTGTGTGGGCGGGGAAGCTTTGTCACAGTGTATTCAGAAATTTGACAAACACTTCAGATATTGTGTACTTTCAGGGTAGTGTTGGCACTAGTGGAGGAGTACAGACTGCAAGTACAGCTGTTAATACAAAGAGTTTTATTTTTGTGAATCAAAATGAAAAGAGAATTATCAGCATTGCGTGAAGTAACACATGTGCCGACCGTGTCAATTCATAAAGCACTTTTGCACACCTCTGTAATTTTGACAGGCGCGTAGGATAACATCCAAGTAAGGCTGTCAATTTGTAGAAAAGAACATCCCGCACACTATCTTATCCACCAGCAAACTTTAATACGCTACAACGTATTACCTGGAGAAGGTCTGATGACCGAAACGTTGTAGCCTATTAAGGTTTGCTGGTGGATAAGATAGTGTGCGGGATGTTCTTTTCTACCGATCATGTCAATACCATGTCTATGTGTATATGCATACATATGTCAATGCATGTACCTGTGTATTTGTGTGTGTGTGAACTTGTGAGTATATGTACAACAATGGCTTAAAGCCACTGCCACTTTCCTCATGTTATGGTTGCCTTCAGTGACCTCCCAGTGACTAAACGTGCAGAGTTTCTACTGGTAACGTTTCTTCATGGTGGCCCTCCATGCCAATATCCCAGTCAGCACAACGGAAAAAAAAAACATTACACAAACAATACATTAGCAAAGTAGCATAGTGCAGTTGGTAAATTGTAATATTTATGTTGTCATTTAGCTGGCACAGGTAGGAAGGTCCAGTAAAGAGAGCTCACCAGCATGAAATAGGTTAACCCCAGAGCAGGCATCATGCATTCAGAATGTGCTAGGTTAGTTAATAAAAATTAATAGTAGTTGGAAGATACCAGTCGCTGTCTGGCACATACTGTTGGTAAGACATGCATCAATGTGCAACCAATCCAGTCATAGGGGAGAAAGGGTTGCTGGTGAAATATAGGTGGTTGCAGGTGTGTGTGTGTGTGTGTGTGTGTGTGTGTGTGTGTGTGTGTGTGTTGGTGTGTGTGTGCCCATGTGTGTGTTAGTGATAAGTAGTGATAACCATGTACCTGCTGAGCTCTAACCTTACACCGTCTCACCTCATCAGAGTCCTCTGCTCCTTCGCCGTGCCTACCCATGATGCATTGCCCTGGTAGGGCGCTGCCTACGCTGTGAGTGGGTGCTGCAGTGCTGTAGGTACTGTTGCAAGTTTAAACTGTTTTTTTTTTTTTAGATAAGAGAATAAGATAAGAGAATACGTACACCACATCAAAATATTTCTCACCCCCTGCCCTCCTCCTCTTTCCTCTCCTCTCCTCTCCTCTCCTCTCATCTCCTCTGCACACTGCTGCTCTGTCTCGGTGTGATTCATGCTCATTTCCATGCTGGCTTAGTTTTCTGGTTGCAGTCATGACCTGGAATAAACCCAGGGATGCCCAAGGACAAAAGTGCACACACACAGACACACACACACAGACACACACGCACACACACACACACACGCACACACACACACACACACACACACACACACACACACACACACAGTAGTGTGGAGTGGATCAGTAATAACATTGGTACATCCAAGATGTCAGGCAGCTCTGAAAAATCAGTGTATTGCTGCCGGGGTCATCCTGCTCAGTGCATCATTGTGTGTAGAGCATCCTCGGAAGTTGTTGGGGCACTGAAAGGGTTAAAACTGCATTAACTCATGTTGTCACCATTATACTGCATCCCTTAATGGTGTTCCTGCTCGGGAACAGTGCCACATGGATGGACGTGCCAGCACTTGTTGAGTTGCATCCAGTGGTCACTTACATGCGTGGAGTGCACAAACATACAGTACCTACATCCATACACTCTTTTCCCTCCGTAGTGATTTTAGAATGCTTCCAGAACACCAGGTTTATGTGTGTGTCTCACTGGGAGAACACACACACACACACACACATACACACACACACACACACACACCCTGCCTGCTATAGCAGGTCAGTTTGCACACAACCATCTGGACAAAACAGTGACAAAGCAGTGGCAGCCTCACCAGAAAATCATCTGCAATACATGTGAAGAGTGTGACTTGATTAATCTCTACAGGGGTCCAAATCAAATATTGATGCATGACATACTCCATCTCAATCTTCTCTGTTTTTTTAATGAAGACTTGGTCCATGTCTGAACTCCTGAATGCTGCAGAAAGCTTGTGAAGCTTTAGACAAACACATATGTCAAGTCTATCTAAATCTAAAGAACCTTAAGCATCTTGTGAATGAATGGGCAAGTACAGTAGGTAGACTTAGTCACTGTGAGGTCAGTGTGCTTTCACCTCAACCACAAAGGCTACAGGCAGAGTTAGTACAGGAAACAAGGCCCTCAAAAATAGGGGTACCTCCACCCGAGGTAGAGAATGGTGACTTTACCACTGTCCCATTCATGAAGTCTGGAATTTTCACGATTTCCGGTTTTGGGGAGGATCTAAAAACATTAAAAAAACATATTGTGCAGTAAAATATTTTTATACAACAATCCATTTCATAAAATAGACATGTTAGATATGAAAAAGCATGGTTTTACTTTGTTCTACCTCGGGTGGAGGTATCTCAAAAACTAAGGCATTTTTGGGGCTTTGTTACTAAGTGAGAGACAGCACAGGCGGGGATTTGCACAGACATACACAGAAAAGAAAGGCATGAAGGAGGAAGGTGAAGATGAAATGAGATGGCAGTGAAGGTGAAAGAATGCGTAGGATGGGTTATGGGTTTATGATGTGTGTGCATGTGATTTACAACAGGATGGAGAGAAAATTAAAAAAGATGAAATGAGAATTCTTTTCTCCCTTTTCTTTGTTTGTTTTTCTCTTTCTTTTTCTCTTTCTTTCTTATTTCTGCAGGAATAAAACAGGTAAACAAAACAGCTGCTCAGAGGGGAATGTTTCCCAGTGGGCAGATTATTATGATGACACACACACAGCACTCTACAGCACACACTGTACTCCACATCATTCACTACAGCACAGCAGCACTACAACACTACAATTCTCACACAGCACTGCTCACCACGCTACACAGCACAGCACAGCACAGCACAGCACTACACAGTACAACAGCAGGGCATTACACAGTACACATAGCACTACAGTGCTCTCACAACACAGCACAGCACAGTACAACACCAGAGCAATATACAGTACACATACTGGAGCACTACAGTGCTCCCACAGCACAGCACAGCACCAGACAGCACAGCACTACACAGCTCACCCAGCGCAGCACTACCCAGCACAATAACAAGGACACACCAGAAGCAGCCCAGGGCAGCCCACCACATACAGTAGGCAGTGTGGCGCTGACGTAGACCTTGCCACTGACGCACATGCTCCTCAAAACCCCCCTTGGGAGGGAGATTACCCCCCCCCCCCCCCCCCCCAGTACACATGGTTGGGAAGGGCACTGTGACTCTGACAGGAAACACAGGGTAGCTATTGGGAGAAAATCCCTTGAAATTAAGAATGTGTATTGTGTTTCCAAGCAGTAACATGAATCGGTGTAAGAGGGAAGCGTGTTTGCGTAGTTTTCTTGTAAGGTTAGAGTTTGATTTAGCAGAGAAATAGAAAGTACTGATCTGACCAATTGGGTTGGGACTGAACATGTGGGTTGATTCTTGCCCTACTACACTCATATCTAAATGTCAAGATTCTACACTCTTCTATGCCAAGATTCTAGAGCATGGAGCACAGCATTCTGTGGAGCTTGTCTGTAACCGTGGTGAATATGGAATGACATGGAATCACTATGCAAACCTATCTGTATCGCCTGTCCCCAGACATTGTGTCCTGTGCATATGTCCCTCTCTCCCTAGTAAGATGAACACATCTTACAGCTTGACCCACTGTGCTTGCTCCCTATATAGAAATGAAGCCTTGCACCTCTGGAGTGTGTGTTTTTGTAAGGCCTGTGTATTTCCACCATAAGTTCCAGTAAGCAGACTGGTCACACTGGTTACAGGAAACTTCCGCTACATTTTACAAAAGTGCTGTTGTGTCTGAAATGTAATGGGAATTTCCTGACAGATCTATTGACTCTGCTCGTGTCAGGATCTGCAGCAATGTCATCACAAACCACATTCTCCAGTGAGATGGAAACTTTGTCTGACTGAGATTTATTTTGCATGCTGCCCAATTTATATTGAAACATCGCTTCATTGGGCCATATAAGCCTTGTCTTTGAAACCTTTCTCAGAGTCATGATGTTGGTATCATAATTTCATTGCTACCACCAAATCTCCTATGAGCATAACAAATACTATATGCCCCTTTACAGGCTGAGGGATAAGGGTACAGTTCTGCCCTACAAAGCCAAAGAGCAGTAACTGCATATTTTGTCAAAACTGAGTTTAGACTGGAAATTGACTGAATAACACCACTTTTGTCTTGTGACAAAATGTCCTACCTCTTCCTATTAAGAAAGCACATAAAAGTATCACCACTATCGTAACCACAACATGTTTGACTGGCAGTATGACAACTGAAGGCATGTTTCTCAGTTTCAATGTTCACGTAGTTACTGCAACTTCCAGAGTCCATTTCTGCCTAATCTCACTCTGTTCTCTGTTCTTGCATGCAGAACTTGTACCAGAACCGGATTCTCGGGCTGGCCATCATGGCCTCCCCGTCTCGCTCCTCGCAGAACCGCCGGCGTTCCAAGGACCCGATCCGGCACAGCTTCAATCCGGAGCAGTTCCCCAACGTGGACTTCCAGAACGGCGTTCCGGAGGACCTGGCGGGCCTGCCACGCTCCACCAGCGACACGGACCTGGTGACGTCGCACAGCCGATCCACGCTGGCCGTCAGCACCGCCCACTACACCATCGGCCAATCACAGGACATCACCCTCAGCTGGGACATCAAGGAGGAAGTGGATGCAGGGGACTGGATCGGGATGTACCTCATCGGTATGCAAATGTCTGTCAGATCAGATAGTCCTACACACACGGCCTACCCACATTACAGGCATTACACATCATGTAGATCCAGAGGTATATATTTTGTGTATGTAGTAATTGTAAGGTATGTCAGCTAGTTCAAGAGATTGTGCTAGCATTATGCACACATCCGCACACATGCACACACACACACTCACACACACACACACACACTCACACACACACACACACACACACACACACACACACACACACACACACACACACCACACCACACCACACCACACCACACCATCAGCAATGTTCTATTGCCATGTTTCTGAATCATCAACCCTGTGTGGCAGAGAGAGGTGAAAGGTCACACACATATACACACACACACACACACACACACACACACACACACACACACACACACACACACACACACACACACACACACACACCACACCACACCATCAGCGATGTTCTATTGCCATGTTTCTGAATCATCATCATCACAACCACTTGCAACACTGTGTTACTGGGGAAGTGTGCTATATAAATGACGCATGTCAGTGTAGTAAGAGGTGCTGCGATGCTGCAGTCAGTCACGCCCTGTCTTTGTGGAGCTGGTAAAGGCCTGTTTAAAAGTAGCTTAGTCCATGGAAAAAGGGGAAGGTTAAAGTGCTTACATACATCCCAGACAATGTCAAACAAACCTTAGCATTCCGACGGCAGTGTTGGCTGTAGCCTTCAGAATATTTAGAAGAAGATAGCCCCTTTTCAGCTCTACACTGCCTAGACCGTAGTTGAAAAGAGTGACTTTCGAGCATGTCAAACTCACAGGCAGCCCCATTCACCAAACACCGACAAAGACACAGACTAATGGTGCACACAGAACTCGAACTGTTGATGTGTGCTGGAGTGTGTTTTCCTCTTCCTTATGAGCACAAACAGCTTAGAGTTTCTCAGTAGAGTCTTGTGCTGTACTACTGTAAATGGTGTAAATGGTGCTGCCACCTGCCAGTCCGTGGCTATGGCCACGCTCTGGTGTTCAGGCCCCCACACAGCTGTGACGGCTGACCCAGCCAAGCGGATATGAACCGGAGGAAGACTGCGTTCTCTCATAACAGCAGAAATGGCACTGAATCGCCATGGTGATCAGCATGAAAGACAGAGTGGAGTGGGGGTTGCGGTGGGTGGGTGGGTGGGTGGGCAGACAGGCGGGTGTTAGAGATAAGATCCAGGGGCACAGACTTATAAAAAAGGCTTGGAAGATGAACACATAGATGCAGTGGAGTGCAGAGTTTGATAAGGGTACAGAGTATGGGTGTTTGAGAGGAGAGAGAGAGAGGGAGCGAGAGGGAGAGGGAGAGTGAAACAGACTGAATAATATAGACTGAAATAAAAATGAAGTGCATGAAAGTGGGAAGTGTCTGGAGAGGGAAGACAGTATAATGACAAATGTGATTGAGGAAGAAAGAAAGAGAAAGACCAAGAGAGGGGAGAGAGATATAGATGAAGAACTGGGTGGTTAAGAATGGATTGTTGGGTCATGAAAAGAGAAAGGAAAAGGGGGCACAAGTGTGTGTGTGTGTGTGTGTGTGTGTGTGTGTGTGTGTGTGTGTGTGTGTGTGTGTGTGTGTGTGTGTGTGTGTGTCTGTCTGTGTGTAGGGGAATGGGCTGTGGATCTGTCTGTCTCCATTCTCCCTGATCATCTCTGCCTCTCTAAAGCTGCCCTCACTCACACACAAGTGGCTCACAACACTCTTCAAAGACACACATACACACACACACACACACACACACACACACACACACACACACACACACACACATGCACGCACACACACTCTCTTACACAATCATACAATGTACTCACATACACATACCCAAATACAACTGAACGACATACATTACACATACATTACAAACAGACACACATTCTCTGCAAGCAACACACGCAAAGACACA
>CM059265.1:37478739-37618739 GCA_030347295.1 Setipinna tenuifilis
CCAGAGGGACAAACCTACAGCACTGGTGTCTGATTTTGTTACGAAACGTCTACATGGAAACATCAACGGAGCCTCGCAAAGATCACATGACTCATGACATCATCACTAGCCCGTCAGTGAGGATAGCAACAGATGCAGCACTTATTGCAACATCCAGCAAAGGGGGGTTACTTTTGCAGCAGTGTTTTATAATCATCTCTTGTAAAAAAAAAAGATGAAGCCATACATTTTATCTTTAAAGAGTATCACCCAAGAATGACATTGAAATTGGTATATGGTCTCTTCAAACAAGACCCAATGCGCAGTGGAGTGAGGAACAAAAACACACGCCTGAAAAATCAGTAACATCAACCTATATTGTTTCATGATGGCAGGGGCTAGGATTTTTCATAAGCCCTGTAAATGTTGCAGTGGTCTTTATTGATTTTATGATCTTGACTCGTAATGTCATTTTGGTCATCTGAGCCCCACTGCATTAATGTACATTCGCGGCCATCCATGGCTTTGCCTGTACGAGTGATGATCTGAATCTCCATTAAGGCTATTACGCAACTCTTATCAGTGTTACCCAGGGGAGCTTATGTGTAATCTTACGTAATTTCTCCCCTCACAGGGCTGGCGGTGGGGTTTTGTAGTGGCCCATCTGCAGTGTGTCTGTAACCTATGCTAGCTAGCTAGCTCACTGGCTCCACAATAGAACAGCTTCACCTGACGTAGCTGCACTGCTTCTCTTATTCTGTGGTTTAGGAAGAGCTCTATCTGACATCTTTTTTTTTTTTTATTATATTTTTTTGGCTTTTTTTGCCTTTATTGTGACAGGATAGTGAAGAGCAGGGCAGGAAGTGCATGGGAGAGAGAGGTGGGGTAGGGTTGGGAAACAACCCAGGCCGTTTTATCTGCCCATTCATGGCATGGGTGCTCTACACACTGGGCCACAGCTGACAACATCTTATTAGTTGTACTCTACACATTTACTCTAGGAGAGTTTTATCTGATATGCTCTTAAGTGATGCCCTTCTCACTTTCAGTCTCCTTAGTTCTCACAGATTCTGTGATAGATCATTGCTGTTTGATGTTGGGTTGTTTACCTGGTAATCAGGGGCACACCCATGAAGTGTTGTCTGCACAGTCATTAGGCCATGTGCTAATAGACTTGACCTTAATCTCTCTCTCTCTCTCTATCTCTGTCTTGCTCTCTCTCTCTCTGTCTGTCTCTTTCTTTCTCTGTCTCTCTGTCTCTATCTCTCTCTGTCTGTCTATCTATCTCTTTCTTTCTTTCTCTCTCTCTCTCTCTCTCTCTCTCTCTCTCTCTCTCTCTCTCGCTGTATCTCTCTCAGTTCAACTCAAATGTGCTTAATTGGCATGACAAATCATATATTGTATTACCAAAGCCTTCACAGGAACTTATAATTTACAAAAGGCAAATTTATAAAAGGCTAAACATCTAAAATCTCTCCCCTTCCTCTCTTTCTGACTTGCTGGTACTGTGATGTGCTTCCTCACCAATCAGCGGAGACGAAGATCTGCTTTAAGTATTATCACGGACTGAGCGGTGCACTGAGAGCCACCACCCCCAGTGTGACAGTGAAAAACCCCTCTGCACCGGTAGGTGTGTGTGTGTGTGTGTGTGTGTGTGTGTGTGTGTGTGTGTGTTTGTGTCTGTGTGTGTGTCTGTGTGTGTCTGTGTGTGTCTGTGTGTATGCATGTGTGTGTGTATGTGTATGTGTACATGTATTGTGTCAGACTCTCCTAAACTGTATGTATGTGTCTTTGTGTGACGTGTGCTTTGACTGTATATGCCTAGCATGAGTTTGGATATATGTTTCAATGTTTGTGTCCAGGTGTGCTTGTGTGCATTCGCTGCATGTATAACCCTGTGTATTGCCCTTTGTCTGCCAGCACATATTGACAGTCACATCAGGAGCCCGTGCTTTCCACTGTGTCAGCCCTCCTAGTTTTTAATCCCTCTCCCCAACCCAAGTCACGTGACCAAACTATATTAAAGATGCACAAACACAAACACAAACAAACATGAGGCTGGCCTCTAGGGGATGAGAATGAAGCACAGAGGTTTATCTTTGCTGACGGGTGGTCAGGCGAGGTCATATGATGTGGTGCGGTGTGGTCCGGTCCAGGCAGTCCAGTGCTGGGGGGTAGGGGGTGAGTGGTGGGGGTGGGGGAGGAGCGGTGGTAGTGTGTGTGTGTGTGTGGGGGGGGGGGGGGGGGTGGTTAGGGGGCAGTAGGTGCAGGTGATGCTGGGTGTGTGTGTGTGTGTGTGTGGGGGGGGGGGGGGGTATATGGGCGGTGGTGGGTGGGTGGTGGGTGCAGGTGGTAGTGGGTGTGGGTGTGTGTGGTAGTGTGTGTGTATGTGTGTGTGTGGGGGTGGGGGTGGGTGTGGTGTGTGTGGTAGTGGGTGTGTGTGTGGGTGTGGGTGTGGGTGGTGGTGGGTGTGTGTGTGGTAGTGGGTGTGTGTGTGTGGTAGTGGGTGTGTGTGTGTGGGGGTGGGTGCGGGCGGTGCAGTGCCATCTGTGTGGGTCCCTCTCTCGGCAGCGCTGATTAGAATGAGCGCTGGCAGAAAGGCGGATAATCTTGAGTCTATTAATATCAGCCTCAGGGCCACGGCAGGTTATCATTTCTGATGGCTTAAGTCTGGCTTACCTCCTACCTTCACCTCCGGTCTCTCTTTATCTCTCTTGCTCCCTCTCTCTCTCTGTCTTTATCTCTCTTGCTCCCTCTCTCTCTCTCTCTCTCTTTATCTCTCTCTCTCCCTCTCTCTCTCTGTCTTTATCTCTCTTACTCCCTCTCTCTCTCTTTCTCTCCCTCTGTCTCTCTCCCTCTGTCTCTCTTGCCCCCCCTCTTTCTCTTTCTCTCTCTGCCTCTGTCTTTCTCTCTCTCTCTTCCTCTGTCTCTATCTCTCTCACTCTCTATGTCTCTCTCCCTCTGTCTCTCTTTCCCCCCTCTCTCTGTCTCTCTTTGTCTTTATCTCTCTTCCTCTGTCTTTCTCTCTCTCTCTTCCTCTGTCTCTCTCTCACACTCTATCTGTTTCTCTCTCTCTCTCTCTCTCTCTCTCTTTCTCTCTCTCTCTCTTCCTTTCCCTCCCTCCCTCTCTCTGCCTCCCTCCCTCCCTCTCTCTGGTTGCTCTCCCAATCCCTGATCTGTCCGGTGGCTTGTTGTTTGTCTGCCTGTGCGGTATGGCACATGCCGGGTGACAGTGTGGTTCACCCGTGCTGGTACAGTATGTGTGTGTGGTTGCCATGGAAGGGTTCGGCACCTAGATGAGACCCAAGACTCTCAAGGAACTGGTGGCCTAAGATGGTGAGAAAAAGGAGATAGACTGGGAAAGGTTCAAAGGTTACAAAAGAGCAACTTTTGTGTCTGTGTATCTGTTGTGTCTTTGCATGTGTGCATGCGTGGAGAAAAGGGAGAGAGGTAGAAAAGAAAATAGATACAGAGATGAAGAGTTTTTGAAGGACAGAAAAAAATAACGAGTAAGGGTGGTGTCCCCTTACTAGACAAGCTATAGCAAGAGTCAGAGAGAGAGAAAAAGAAACAGAGAGAGAGGGAGAGACAGAGGGTGAGAGAGAGCGAGAGAGAGAGAGAGAGAGAGACAGGGAGAAATAGAGTGAAGGATGCAAAATGATAGTCATAGTGTGTATGTTTGTGTGTATAAAGTGGGGTAGAGTGTGTGACAGCGAGTGGGTGTGTGTGTGTTTTAGTGAAGAGCCCAGGGCTTGTCTTTTCTGAGAGCACCCCATGCAGAAATGGGATTAAGTGATTTGGACTGATTTGGAGACGGGGGGTGGGGGAGGGATAGTGGTGTGGACAGGCTGAGTATGTACACTTAGCACATGGGGTCAGCAAGGTCACTGGTCTGGCCAATGTGTATGACCTGACGATAAGTTCTGACATCTTTGTCTCGCAGAGTACATTCTGAGTGAATGTGATATACGGTAACTGTAAAATGTCTGTTGAACATTTGGACCTATGTGATCTGTGAATGTAGATATGTGTGTGTGCATGTATTAGTATACACCATGTGTGCTGTCTGGCACATAATGTTGCTAAGACATGCATCAATGTGCATCCAGTCCAGTCATAGGAGACAAAGGGCTGTAGGTGAAACATATCCCTACTGCACTGGTGTGTGTGTGAGTGTGTGTGTGTGTGTGTGTGTGTGTGTGTGTGTGTGTGTGTGTGTGTGTGTTTGTGTGCATGTGTGTGTGTGTGCGTCTGTGGCTGAATATGGTTCATTGTCCAGATCTCCTTAACCCTTTTCTTTTCCTTTCCGCAGGTGTTTAAGCCTCCGTCTGCAGAAGAGGTTCCACAAAGCCAGGGCAGCAGAAGACTCATCAGCTTCTCCCTCTCAGGTGAGCCCAAACACTAGCATGTTTACAAACAAGCCTGCACCCGGAGACATGAATGTGTGTCAGGAAGTTGTGCTGGCAGGCAGGAAGGAATTTAGAACACGATGATGTTGTTGCCATGGTGACAGGCTTCGGAGCTTTGGTAAAGCCCTTTTTGCAGGCTATTTCTGATTTCCCACTGGTGCTTGGTGTGATTGGTGTCCATTGTAGTCTATCAACCCCGGGCTATCATTACCGGGAGTGCAGAAGCCATTTCTTTCCTAAATGTGACATCATTTTTTGTAACCTTTCAGCTCACTGCTCCTTTTTTTTCTGTGCCATTTTCCTAAATTCCCCACAGCGCCTCTGGCAACTATAAGCAAAATTATGAAGCCGTAATGCTAAAGCTGGATGATCACTGGCTTTTAAAATAGCCAGTGTCTTTTTTTTATAATGTGCAGCAGTGCTTAAAGTGTGTGTAGGAATAAAATGAAGTAGTCCTCTGTGGTGTCATGTCAATTTGCTATGCGATGCCAGGTGAAGAGCTTGTGGTAACTCAAAGCAATACTTTTTGGTGAAACGTGTGAGTCCTGATTTAACACTTTGCAGTCAGGTGGTTTTGTGCCACATGAAGGAGGACAGGGTGACATTTAACACCAACGTCATAAGCTCAGGCAACAGACATACAGCAATTAAATAAAATAACTACAGTATTTAAAAACGGCGCCTCCACCCTTTACCGCTTAGTATAGCACTCAATAATGCACAGCTCTTTGAAAGTGAAGTAATGGGTAGTACTTTTGCCCTGTAAGAGTTAAAGTAGGTAAGAACTGTACTGTGGTGCTGTAGCTCTTTATAAAGCAAAGTAAAGTAAGTAGAGCTACATTTAGTGGTGCTGTTAATGCCGTTGCTTAGTTACAGTGCTACTGTAACACTAAGGAATGCTGTTTGTGCTGTTCTCTCGCTGTAACCCTACACAGTTAGTGTTTGTGTGGTTGTGAGGTTACAGTCCCGGTGTTGCTGGTGTTGTTGTTGCAGACTTCCAGGCCTCAGGGCTGAAGAAGGGCATGTTCTTTAACCCTGACCCCTACCTGAAGATCGCCATCCACCCCGGCAAGCACAGCATCTTTCCCGCGCTGCCCCATCATGGCCAGGAGAAGCGCTCGGGCATCGTGTGCAACACCGTCAACCCTGTGTGGCAGAGAGAGGTGAAAGGTCACACACACACACATACACACGTACACACACACACACATGCTAACACACACACACACACACACACACACACACACACACACACACATGCTAACACACTCACACACACACACTAACACACACACTCTCTCTCTCCCTCTCTTTCTCTCTCTCTCTCTCTCACACACACACACACACACATTGCATTACATTACATTACACTTATGCAGATGCTTTTATCCAAAGCAACTTACAAAAAAGTAGGACGTAAGCTAACAGAGGTGTAGAGGAACACAGAGTAAGCAGACTACTTTTATACATACAAGATGATGCATGTGCCTGAGTAAATTTCCCAGAGCAGGGACACTACAGACACACATACTTCCTACACAGGGAGAATTATACGAGCATGAGGCACCTAGGGAAGGAGTTGGTTTAGTAGTTGTTAGTTTTATTAGAAAGGGAATCAGTCTCGGAAGAGAAGGGTTTTTACAAGCTTTTTAAGGGTAGAGAGGGATGTCACACATTGTTTGTTTTTTTCACACACACACTCACACACACACACACGCACACACACACACACACACACACACACACAGAGTAACGATTACATACATTGCATCGTAAACATGCACACTTATGAGTTGTAACCCACACCACAGTGTAATCAATGGGCATTGCATGGCATCCATCTCTCTGTACATTCCTACCCAGTATCACCGCTTCTCTGTGTGTTTTGTGGGCCTGGGTAAATGCCTGTGGTGGCAGAAAGACACACACCATACTCGGCCCTTGTTTGTGGTACACACACAATGCTGCCCCTCCTCTCCGTGCAGCTCTGTTCAACAGCAGCTTCTGCCGTTGGTCTCTGTCTCTTTGTGCCGGTGAGCTCATTGTGGTTTTTACAGTGACTGTAATTCCGCGTTTTCATCAGTGCAGCCAGTTTTGCCACTTATGACACTTATGTTAGCAGGAGCAACACTCTATACAAATAATGTGACAGTAGGGGTAAACATCTGTATATTAAGATACGATCAGCATTAACAAAGGCTAATATTTGGACCTTAAAGTACTGATGCGTACCTCTTCAGCTCTGGAGAAGGTACAAACTAGTTTGGTTAGTGGTTAAAAGGTGCAATCATGTGCCCTTTAAGGGTACTGCTGGTGTGACAAGCTTTGTACCCCTAAAAGTACAATTCTGTACCTTCTAAAAGTCCAAAACACTTTTTACATTATTAGGAACCTCTTTGAGACAGCTAGTGTTCAGCTTCAGCCACAGCAGACAGAGCACGCTGTGTAAACAGTTCTGAAGAAATTCACACTGGTATTGCTACACGTGGGAAAAATACTTTAGAAACAAAGTGATCTCATATTTCTGTGAAGTAGTCTTGCGTGCTGGAGATAAAGCTTTCCTATTTAATTGTCAGTGGAGACAGTGTTTGCGGTGAGATCTTTCTTCACCACCTTCTTGTTTGTTGAGCGATATGATAAACTGCATGTCTCCTCTTAGTTGCTAAGCTCTTCTGTTTGGTTTTTTCACTTCAAACCGCCAGTGTTGTGGTTCTCAGTAGAACAGTGATGTTTTCCCCTAAATTGTTTTTTATTTAGCCGTGTGTGTGTGTGTGTGTGTGTTTAAGGATGTGGTTAAATGGGGCTTTCGTAATGGTTTTAAATTCAGCTGAATCAGCCCCTGCTGTGGTTCCCTTCTCAGCGCAGATTCCTGTTTTAGGGCTCTGCCTGTGTGTGTAGGCAGGCAGGGCGGATGTCACCCTGAACTGCTTGCGGCTCACGGCTGCTACAGCTGCTGCTGCTGCAGAGCAATGTGGCCACATAGTGTTGGATTTTTTAAATGTCTTGCCTTTTTTTCACTAAAACTGCTAGTCGAAGTGAAACTGGTTTACAGAGAGAGGGGGGGGGAGAGAGAGAGAGAGGGAGAGAGAGAGGGAGAGAGACAGAGAGAGAGAGAGGGAGAGAGAGAGACAGAGAGAGAGAGAGAAAGAGAGGGAGATGTGATGTAGTGGGTATTTCCTGTTCTGAGCTGGGCTGTGTGAGTGTGTCAGAGGTTACAATGTGAGGCTTTCACCCTTTCAAGAGTGAGATGGCCTGGAAGTAGAGCACAAGATAAAGAATATGGGTCAGCACATGGACAGAATATATCAGACGGACAGACAGACACACAGACAGAGAACATGATGGACAGACAGACAGACAGACAACATGACGGACAGACACACAGACAGAACATGACAGACAGACCACATGATAGACACACAGACAGAGAACATGTCAGACAGACAGACAGACAGACAGACAGACAACATGATAGACAGACACACAGACAGAACATGACAGAGAGACACACAGACAACATGACAGATAGACAGACAGACACACTTTTACTGGCAGAGTGTTAAAGGGAGAGAGAAAAAGATCGAGCAACAATTAAAGCAGTAATAGATGAAAAACAAAGGAGTAAATGACTAGACCTGAAAGAAGTCAGTTTATAAAAGGGAGAAAGTGTGAATGAATAAATGAGGAACAGCAAGAGAGAAAAGGAATGAACGAGAGACAGTGGCAGAGAAGGTCGGCTACAGTAAGTAGCGATGAGAAGATTAAGAAAAAGAATTAGAAGTGAGTGAAGAATGAGGGTAATGTCCTCAGTGGGAGCAGGAAGGGCTGGCTTGATGACTCATGACTTCGTTAGCGCCTCCGCCACCACGGAATTCATCTCTTCATTTTTCTGTTCCTCCGTTTTATTCCCTTCCCTTCCCTTCATATCTCTTTCCCTCTTCTCTCTTTTGCTCACCTCTCCTCCTTTCATCTCTTCATTTCTCACCCTCTCCACCCAGCGTTTCTTGTCGCTACGCTCTTCTGAGTCGCAGCAGCCAATCCCCTGTGCTGGGGGGTCAAGGTTAACAGCCTGATAGCATATGCAGCCACACGCGCTGGTGCTTATTACACACACGCATGCATGCACACACACACGTACTCGCATGCATGCCCGTACATACATGCACATGCAGATGCACACACATGCACAAATACACACACATTGGCGTGCGCGTGCCTGACGTGCGTGATGTGCGAGACATGTGTGACACACACACACACACACACACACACACACACACACAAACACACACACACACACACATACATACACAAACACTGAGTGTGTTGTGTATCCTCTTTGACTATTGACTAGGCATAAATACTATCATGCTTCTGTGTTTCTGTGTGTGCATGTGTGTGCCTGTGCACGCGTACAAACTTATAACGGCTTACCACCAGCGGGGAGGGGATGGGGGTTGAAGAGAGAGAGAGAGGACTCACACGACCCCCGTTATCTGCACAGCGGAAAAGCACCATGGGTTGCCGTGGATACGGAACCAGGGCGACAGGCGGTGCAGATATGGCATGGCTATGGAGTGAGCGTCAGGAGTATGTTTGTGTGTGTGTGTGTGTGTGTGTGTGTGTGTGTGTGTGTGTATGAAGGTGGACTATCAGAGTGTTGGGGCTGTCACCCCTAAGTGCCCCTGTGGCTGTGCATGGTGACAGGGCAGAGGGGTGGAGGACGGCTGGGTGGGTGTCTGGAGGGGCTGTGTAGGTGGTGATATGTTTTTTTTCTGATGCTGTTTCAAATTCAGAGCAGGTTTGTCCTTCATACCGGGACAGCAGCAGCTCCCCTCAGTGAGGTCTGAGAAGCATGGCAGCCAGGGATTAAATAAGACATTCACACAGAGTCGACACACATGCACACACACACACACACACACACACACACAAACAAACAAAATGAAAAAGGAAGAGAGTCTACACATACACAAATACCTGGACCCAAACACATTCACTCAAATATGCTAACAGCTGTGCACAAGGACACTGTTGCCACACACACACACACACACACACACACACACACACACACACACACACACACACACACATACTGAGAGAGAAAGCCAGAGAGAAAGAGAGAGAAAGAAATAAAGAGAGACAGAGAGTTCTATTCTTAGTGAGGACATCTCAATAATGAATTACTCCCCCTTAGCTCCCTCTTCTCTCTTCCCCATCTTTCTTCCTCTCCTCCTTCCCTCCTCCTCCTCCTCCTTCTCCTCCTCCTCCTCCCCTCCTCCTCCTCCTGCTCCCCTCCTCCTCCTCCTTCCCTTCTCCTCCCCCTCCCCTCATGCCATGTCAGAGTGGCCCTTTCCCAGCTGTCAGGCTCCCTCGCAGGGACACTATGAGGCAGGCCGGGGTGGCCACAGCAGCTGGTGTAGCCCCTGGTGTATCCCTGGCACATGGGCCTCCCTCAGATACCATCACTCCTATCTCAGCTCTGGAGGCCTCAAGTGTCAGTGAGGGCCTTAGATACACTAAAATACTGTACAGTATTTTGCCTTGGCTAAAGTTCGAGTCTCACCTTCATGACAACAACCCACGCCAGACATGGTAGGCCATACAGAGCATCACCAACTACAGAGGCTGCCAGGTTACACCCAGTGGCTCGGATGGTATCATTAGCAGAAGAACTGAATTGTTTGTCTGTGACGATTCTCATTGATCCAGGTCTTGTAAGTCAAATGAGCTAAGTTGTAAGCAACTAGACTTCTTTTAGTACCTTGAAGGTGTTTCAATTTTCATCCGAAATGGCTTTCTTCAATTCTGTCTGAAGTAGCTTTCTTCTTCAGTTCTGAAGAAGCCAGAACTAAAGAAGCCTTTTGGATGAGGTGAAACATCTTCAAGCTACTAAAAGAAGTCACTTACACCTTAGCTCATGTGACTAACGGAATTGTTTCTTTGCTTGTTGTGAGACAAGACAGCACACAGCCACACCATCACTGCTTACACCAACCTCCTGCACTCGCTGCTCACTCACTGTCATGGAGCATGAGGCGGGGCTAACACTCAAGGTGCTGAACCCCAGGAAAGCAAGGTGCTGAACCCCAGGAGAGCAAGGTGCTGAACCCCAGGAAAGCACTCGCCCCTTACTCACTGTCATGGAGCCTGAGGTGGGGCGAACACTCAAGGTGCTGAACCCCAGGAAGGCAAGGTGGTGAACCCCAGGAGAGCAAGGTGGTGAACCCCAGAAAAGCAAGGCAGTGAACCCCAGAAAAGCACTCGTCCCTTACTCACTGTCATGGAGCCTGAGGTGGGGCGAACACTCAAGGTGCTAAACCCCAGGAAGGCAAGGTGGTGAACCCCATGAAAGCTGCTGGCTCAGATGGTGTCCCGGGTAGGGTGCTCAAGGCATGTGCAGACCAGCTCTCATATGTTTTCATGTTCATCTTCAACCTTTCTTTGACCCAAGCAAGACATCATCCCACCGTGCCTTAAATCATCCACAAATTGTCCCTAATCCAGCATTGACAGTCTCAAGGATTATCGTTCAGTTGCCCTCACACTAGTCATAACCAAGTGTTTTAAGTGACTTGTGCAACAACACGACACGTCACAGCTTGGGTTCGACCCACACCAATACACCTGCAAAAACTAACAGATCTACTGAGGATGATATAGTTACAGGCCTGCGCATTGCCACCTGGAGCAGTAGGCTTGCTTTGCAAGATTGCTCTTCGTAAACTATACCTCAGCTTTTAACACCATCATCGCAAATAGACTAATCATGAAACTGTTAGCACTGGGCCTCCTTCCACTCACCTGCTCCTGGATAAAAGACTTTCTAACAAACTGCCCCCAGAGTGGGAAACTTGGCCCCCACTTCTCCTGTTCCTGCACTCTCTGTATCGCACAGGTCAGCAGGCAGGCAAGGTTAGTGAAGACCAGAGAAGCAGTATTGTGCCTCACAGTCCTGTGTTACGTACACTGCTAGTCCCAATACTCACAGTTCTGTGTTATTACATTACATTACATTACATTACATTGCATTTGGCAGACGCTTTTATCCAAAGCGACTTACAAAAAAGGAGGACATAAGCTACAGAGGTGTAAGAGGACACAGAGTAGGGGCACAACAGACATATGTACTTCTGCATAGGGATAGAGAGAGTTAGTTATGTTAGTTTGTTAGGAAGGGAAGCAATCTCGGAAGTGTTATGTACACTGCTAGTCCTAACGCTCACTGCAGTTTAGACTCTCACTGCCCGGATACCTCCCTCTCATGCTCTACAGTGATGCGGTATAGTTGAATTACACAAA
This sequence comes from Setipinna tenuifilis, assembly GCA_030347295.1. Taxonomy (NCBI): domain Eukaryota; kingdom Metazoa; phylum Chordata; class Actinopteri; order Clupeiformes; family Engraulidae; genus Setipinna; species Setipinna tenuifilis. The sequence goes on from CM059265.1 coordinate 37,490,433, forward strand.
CACACTGGTCTTAGTGTCGTTTTACACACCATGTAAACATATCCTCTCCTCACTGTATCACTTTGGTTTCATCTGAGTCCTTTAGTCATGTAAGTGCTAGTTCATCCTAGCACATTTTGATCAAGACACACTATACACAAATTTTGAGCTGACTTTCAGGGGCTGACTTCAGATTATAAGTGGAGTATTGTGCTCGTCACTGCATTTCGAGAAGTAATGCTTCATTAAATCTCATGCAAGTCAGCAAATTGAACAGTTTAACACACACTGTCACTCTCTCTCTCTCTCTCTCTCTCTCTCTCTCTCTCTCTCTCTCGCTCTTGCTCTCTTTCTTACACACACACATACACCTATACACACACACAGACATACACACAATCCACACTAGCACAATGATATACGCACACAGGAAGGTATTTTCATCCATCCTCGGACATGAACAGTGTGGGTGTCTGTAGTTCCCCTATAACTGATCAGCTTTGTCACGGTGCCAGCACCACCAATGTCAAGAGGACAGTCACCAAGTGGTGCACATACACACACACATACACACACATACTGCACGCAGGCACGCCCACACACACACACACACACACACACACACATACACATTGCACACACGCAGACACACACACACACACACACACACACACACACAAACATACGCGCACACACACACACACACACACACACACACATACACATTGCACACACACACACACACAAACACACGCACGGCTCACCTTTGTTGTAATCACACTTGATAAATGTATCTGGTGTAATAAAACAAGTTCAGCACCTTGGATAGCTGCCGCGGGCTTCATATGCTAGTGTTATGTTCAGCACTACAGCTGCTTCCCCCAAATAAGTAATGTACAGTAAGTATGGGGACACAGCCTTCTCCACTGAGTAATAAGGCTCACCATTATGAGATGACTTGGTCTGGGTTTTTCAACATCCCTTTGATATTTACTTGTTGTCATCTGTCTTTTTTCGCATTCCAGCTGTCTCTCATCTTGTTTGCCTGCATCTTTCTCCCTTGCCTCTGTATTTCTCTCTCTCTCTATCTCTCTATCTCTCTCTCTCCTCTCTCTCTCTCTCTCTCTCTCTCTCTCTATCTCTCTCTCTCTCTGCCTGCCTGCCCGTTTGTCTGTCTGTCTGTGATCTGTCTGTCTACCTCTGTGTTGCATTAATAACATTCACTTTTCTATATTTTTTCTCTCTCTCACTTTTTTATCAGCGGTTTAATTTCGTCTCTCTGCCCACTGATGTCCTGGAGATTGAGGTGAAGGACAAGTTTGCCAAGAGCCGCCCCATCATCAAGCGCTTCCTGGGCAAGCTGTCCATGCCTGTACAGAGACTGCTGGAGAAGCACGCCATCGGGTAAAGAGAGAGACAGAGACAGAGAGAGAGAGAGAGAGAGAGAGACTCTGACATATGTTAACTTAAAACGTTTTGTAAATATGTGATACAGAAGTACCAGCAGCCATAAAAAGAACAACATTTCTGGCAAACAGAACAAATAAAATGTGTGTGTGTGTGTGTGTGTGTGTGTGTGTGTGTGTGTGTGTGTGTGTGTGTGTGTGTGTGTGTGTGTTTGAGAGAGGTCTTTATGAGTCAGTGTGGTTGGGGTAAACGAAGAGGAGAGAGAGAGAGAGAGAGAGAGAGAGAGAGAGAGAGAGAGAGAGAGAGAGAGAGAGAGTGTGTGTGTGTGTGTGTGTGTGTGTGTGTGTGAACGATGTGAGATAGAAGGCCTTTATGAGTCAGTGTGGTTGGGTAGAGGAAGAGAAGTGTGTGTGTGTGTGTGTGTGTGTGTGTGTTTGTGTGTGTGTGTGAGAGAGAGGCTGTGGACAGTGTAAGAGAGTCAGTGTGGTTGGGTAGAGGAAGAGGAGTGTGTGTGTGTGTGTGTGTGTGTGTGTGTGTGTGTGTGTGTGTGTGTGTGTAGAGGAAGAGGGGTGAAATTTAATGGTGTGTTATCTCCTATAATGCCCTCTGGTCTAGAGTATGTCTAATATTAATGTATGCTAATGTGACACTGGGGTCCTGAAGGCCATTCACATCTGGACCATGCTATGCTAATTGAAAGGGGGAAGAGAGGAAAAAGGTCTTGGTGTGCAAATGATTTCACAGTTTATTGTCAGCTGTAATGTTCTTCTCTTCTTCTTTTCTCTGCTCTTCTCGTTTCCTTTCTTCTCTTCTCTTCTCTTTTCTTTTCTTCTCTTCTGTTTTCTTTTCTTCTGTTTTCCTTTCTTGTCTTCTCACCTCTTCCCCTTTCTTCTCTTCTCTTCTCTTCTCTTCTCTTCACTTCTCTTCTCTTCTCTTCTCTTCTCTTCTCCTCTCTTCTCTTCTCTTCTCTTCTCTTCTCTTCTCTTCTCTTCTCTTCTCCTTCTCCTCATCTCTCCGCCTGTTTCCCCTCATCTCTCCCCTATGTGCTGTCTCTATTCCCTTTGCAGCGATCGGGTGGTCAGTTACTCACTGGGCCGCAGGTTACCCACGGAGCATGTCAGCGGTCAGCTGCAGTTCAGATTTGAGATCACCTCCTCCATTCATCCAGGTTCAGTCAATGTCTTTTCTTCTCTGGTGCTGTCTTTATCTCTGTGTCTGTTTTTTTGCTTGGACAGCTGTTTCTCTATACCTGTTGCAAGAAAGGGGGGTATAAAGTGGCTTAATTACATAGCTGGCTATCTCACAACAAAACCAATCATATGAATACCAGATTAGATCTTAAGTGTTTGTTATTTTTTTCTGCACCATCCATCACTGTATAGCTATTAGCTGTCAGTATAAACACTGTGATACATATTTTTTTAATCTGTGTCAGCAAGGAACATGCCACCTTTTGGACAACAAGCTTATATGCTGTCCACAGCAGAGTTACATTAAACAATATATGCACTTATCTTCCCCTATGATATATATGTTTATAGCTATGTAATATAATAGAAATGTCAGTATCCTAAATGTAAATCTTTGTGCGCAACTAATACTTTCACTGCAAGGCCACCGTCTCACTCTGCGTGTGTGTATGTCTATGTATGTGTGCTCTACAGATGACGAAGACATGTCCCAGAGCACGGAGCCGGAGTGTGCTACTGTGCAGGAGCGTGGAGGGCAGCGATTGGAGGAGGAGGATGAGGAGGAAGAGGAGGGGGACAGGCAGGCAGTAGCCCGGCGGCGCTCCGCCCAGGCCGAAGATGCTATGAGCCTGGACCAGGCAGCCCCAGACCTGCCTCTGGATGGGGAGCCAGGGGTTGACCCGGACGTCCCCATGGAAACAGAGTCAGCGTCAGCGTCGGCGTCTATGTCTGCGTCGGTGTCAGCATCTGCCTCTACCTCTGTGGCAGGGGGGGCCCATGAGCAGCAGCAGCAGGAGAGGAAGGCCCAGGCTGGAGTGGCGGAGGCACAGGAGGACAGCAGAAGCAGCAGGAGGAGGATCAGCAGGAGCATCAGCAGGACTGAGGCTAAAGTGCAGCCTAAGACAGCAGAAGGGTGCCGGGGAAGTGAAGCTGTGCCATCCACCTCGGGGCAGCAGGATTGTGGGGGCGAGGTGGTGCCTGTGGAGGCCATGGAGGTAGCAGAGGCAGGTGCAGGGGTGGGGGCAGGGGCAGGGGTGGGGGCAAAAGCAGAGGCAGGGGCAGGAGCAAAGGCCGAGGCCACTGGAGCCACAGTAAAGGCAGGCAGGGAATCAGCACCCATCACAGCAGCGGCCCCAGTGACACAGGTGCAGGAGGAGGAGGCAGCTACAGGCAGCAGTGGGATGAAGGCCTCACAGGAGTCAGCAATGGAGCAGCAGCAGCAGCAGCAGTCACAGAAGGAGCAGCCACAGGACATGGAGCTGGAGGCGGAGGTGGAGGCGATGGGCGGAGGCGAGACGGAACCGGAGACGGAACCAGAGGAGGGCTGCTCTCTGCGGGTGCGCACCACACCGTGCAGGAAGCCGCGCCCCTGCTCGCTCCCCGTGTCCGAGCTGGAGACGGTGATCGCATCAGCGTGTGGCGGGGAGCCCGAGACGCCACGCTCGCACTACATCCGCATCCACCACCTGCTCCACAGCCTCCCCTCGGCCCACGAGCAGGAGCTCGCCGACAGCGCCAACGCCCCAGACAGCCACGACAACAACAGCAGCAGCTCGACTCACAACAACCAGCAGAAACCAGTGGGTAGCCAGGAGGAGGATGATGATGACGAAGATGATGACGACGTGGTGCTGGAGCCGCATGCTCCACTCTCACCCAACGGCACACCGTGCCCTCGCAGGACGCTGCCTCGCAGCCGGTCCGTGGAGCGTCTGTCCGACCTCATCCACCAGCTGGACGGAGACGGGAGGCCGCTGGACGCCCAGAGCAGTACCTCGGCAACCACAACAGGAGGAGGAGGAGGAGGAGGAGGGGAGAGTGAGGAAGAGTTGAGCCCCGTGCCCTGCTGCAGTCATTCTGCTCCCAATCAGGGTGGGCTGGGCGGCGTACACGGGAGAGCCTTGTCGCTCGACAGCGCACGGCACTCCGACAGCACCGTGTTCTCCTCTCAGGATGATGATGAGGAGGAGTACGATGAAGACGGGGCCAGGCGGGTCAACGGCGTGCTGGGCTCGGGGTCGGACTCGGACCAGGCCCTGGGGGCCCACTGTAGGGAGCCAGGGGACGGACGGCCGCAGTGGGAAGAGGCCCCTGCCACGCTCGTCCAGAGCCCCCAGAGCAGCATGGGTAATGGGCCGTCACCCATCGCTGGGCCCAGCTCCAGGAGTGGACGTGAGTATGCTTGCATGGGTCTGATATTGCACTGTTTTTAGCCTTCCTCTGCTTACATGCTACAGCCACCATATCCTACCCTATTTGACTGACAATTCAAAATTAATTGTAAGAAATTTAGAACTGAAAAATAGAGTTTGATTGATTTGATTAGGGTTTGAGGGTTTGACTGCATTTCTCAGTAGTGAAAAGCCTGTAGTTTAGGTCACAATAGACTTCAGCTGTTTTGTGTTGTCAGGGTTACACATAGGTGTAGTAGGCATGGCTAAAGCGGCCGCAGAACAGAGCAGAATTTCTGTTTTCGTTTCGACTCCTCAGGTTGCTCTTACTGTAATGTGTGCAGTGCTTTCACGCCTGGTCTAGCCAGTCCCACTGCAGAAGCTAAAGTTGGCACACTTCTGATAAGTGGTTGAGACAACACGAAACTGAAAAGTTGTTGTTTAGAGTGTCTGTCTACTGCTTCCCATGCTAGTGTCTAGAAATTACTCAGACTGCCAGTACGGGACCTTACATAGGTGTTTTTTCACCCTAACACTGTCATTCTCTCCTGTCTGTATCTATTTATACCCACCCACCCCTGCTCACCTCTGTCTAGTCACACCTTTTCAATAGTCCTTGAAGCACAATGCATAGGAACACCAAATGTGGCCAACGTATGAGATCTAATTTGTCCCTAATTTTTCTCTTTGTTTTGTCTTTCTCATTTGCTCTGTCTTTCTCTCTCTCTCTCTCTCTCTCTCTCTTTTTTTTTTTTTTTTCTTCTTTGTGCTCTTTGTCACTCTCTCTCTCAGGCGACTGTCCTCTGCCCTGTAGTCACCCAGCAGTAAGTCAGTTGCCAGCTTTGCGGCCTGACCCCCATCATTACCCAACCATTGATGAGCCTCTTCCTCCCAGTAAGACTCAGCACTCTCTCACACACGCACAGACACACACAGACACACACACACACACACTCGCTGCATGCACACAGACACACAAATACTCACACACACACACACCACCCATGAAGAAATTTATGTTCAACATATTGTCTGTACAGTTCAGATGCATAATTAACACATGACTGCACTTGTGTATCTGTGTGTGTGTGTGTGTGTGTGTGTGTGTGTGTGTGTGTGTGTGTGTGTATGTGTGTGTGTGTGTGTCTGTGCATGTGTATTTATGTGTGTGTATTTATGTGTGTGTGCCTGTGCATGTGTATTTATGTGTGTGTATTTATGTGTGTGTGCCTGTGCATGTGTATTTATGTGTGTGTATGCGTGTGTGTGTGTGTGTGTACCTCTGTGTGTGCATGTGTATTTATGTGTGTGTGTGCATGTGTATTTATCTGTGTGTGTGTGTGTGTGTTTAGACTGGGAGGCACGCATTGACAGCCACGGCCGTGTCTTCTATGTGGACCACATCAATCGCACCACCACCTGGCAGAGGCCCACCACCGCCGCCACTCCAGACGGCCTCCGCCGCTCCGGCTCCGTCCAACAGATGGAGCAGCTCAACAGGAGGTGTGTGTGTGTGTGTGTGTGTGTGTGTGTGTGTGTGTGTGTGTGTGTGTGTGTGTGTTTGTGTGTGTGTGTGTGTGTGTGTGTGTGTGTGTGTGTGTGAAAGAGGGAGAGAGAAAGAGAGAGAGAGAGAGAGAGGAGTGTGTGTGTGTTTGTGTGTGTATGTTTGTGTGTGTGTGTGTGCACATGTTAAGGTGTGTGTGTGTGTGTGTGTGTGTGTGTGTGAAAGAGAGAGAGAAAAAGAGAGAGAGAGAGAGAGAGAGGAGTGTGTGTGTGTGTTTGTGTGTGTATGTTTGTGTGTGTGTGCGTGTGTGCACGTGTTAAGGTGTGTGTGTGTGTGTGTGTGTGTGTGTGTGTGTATGTATGTGTGTGTGTGTGTAAAAAGGGGATGGCTGTGGGTGAGGTGGTGTGTGGGAGGTGTGAAAATGCGTGGGGGGACGGCTTTAGCTCTAGATGTGGGTTTTCTCTCTGCTAGTTTCACTCCGGTTCTTTTGCTCATTTTATCTCTCTTCCTGATCACACCTGCCTCTTCTGTCTCAGTCTGTCTGTTTCTATTCTCTTCTATTCTATTCTATTTCTTATTCTCTCTGGAACTTTTGCATGTGCTTAAAATTAGCCCTTTCCTGTTCATGTGGGTTGCTTCTGCTAAACGAGATAACTGCCTGAGCCGTAGCAGATGGCATATGCAGGCGGAGGTGGTACCATGTCTACACACACACTAGCAGAACATTTGAGACCTGGGAACAGGTTTTGCCATGGGACAAACAACGGCATTACCCTATACACCTACAGTATACATACCTGTCTGTCTGTCTGTCTGTCTGTCTGTCTGTCTGTCTGTCTGTCTGTCTGTCCATCTCCCAATCTATTCATTCATCCACCCGTCCCTCCAAGGGAACAGGTTTTGCCATGGGACAAACAACGGCATTTGTCTATACATCTATACATACCTGTATGCCTGTCTGTCTGTCTGCCTGTCTGTCTGTCTGTCTGTCTGTCTGTCTGTCTGTCTCTGTGTCTGTCTGTCTGCCTGTCTCCCAATTCATTCATCCACCTGTCACCCCCTCCTGGCGGGATAGAAGGTCCCCATGGTGACCATGTACACACCACTGAGACACCTAGATATGAGCCTGGATGGGAGTAATAGGGGTGATGAATGGCCTGCCAGTCAGAATGGGAAAATGATTCCTGGCAGTGCAAACAGGAACCAGGCACAAAACAGAGGTTACGTCACATACACAAAATCTACTATGTATAAGGTTAAGTCTTAGAGAAGTGTTATTGTATTGGGCTGGAGAAGGGAAGCCACAGCACATGGCAAGTTGCAGAGGATCAATATGAACCCTTTGCTTCACTGTTTTGGATGTAAACTCTGAGCCTTCACTATTCAAAAACTTATAAGTACAGGATGAGAGAAGTTGACTTGGTCATGTGTTGTTTCTGTAAGGCAAACTTTCTGCTCGTTTTCCATAGGAAGTTAGGAACAGCCAGTATGCTGTGTGTTATTTTGTTTAAACAGGTGACATTTAAGGGCAAAGATGGTTTCATATTCAGCTTCAGTCAGAGCTGCACTTAACATAACTGAAAGCAGCACATGAACCTCGTTACAGAGGCGGACTGCTTACCGACGTCATCTAGTCAAATGTGCTGTTTTCTGAGCATGGGAGGCCACCTACAGTACATCTAGGGAGATGTGCTGGGTGGTTTTGTGGGGTGAGAGAGGTCATCTGGTTAGAGCTGCTGGTTGAGTTTTGTCTACTCAGCAAAGATACAAACCTGCCCTCCTATGCCCCCTGCTGGAACATATAGGAAAAACATTCAACTGACAAAAATGCTCTGAGAGTTGAACTGAGGAGTGTTTTGCCAAAACCAGTAGATAGAGCAAAAAAATCAATAATAAATGTGTTAATTATAATATACTTCACAACTTAGTGACAAAAAGGGAACATCTTACTTGAAGACTTATCTGTGAACTGGGTTCTGCTGTGTGCTAATCTAAACCCAGTGTGCTTCTGCGCTAGGAAATTCCATCTCCGCACACGACCCTTCCAGATTTCCTGATAAGGGCGTGGAATGGCGTGGATTCTAGGATTTGACCTTTAGGGATGCTTACCCCCCAGTGCTGACAGTATACATACCTGTCTGTCTGTCTGTCTGTCTGACCTTTAGGGGTGCTTAGTCCCCAGTGCTGACAGTGGCTCTTGGCTATTATCTGGGAATCTTAAAGGAGTGCCAGGAGATGGAATTCCTAAAGGGCAACAGCACACTGCATTTAGATTAGTACACAGTTCATAAGTTTTAATCATAGACAGTTTTCTTATGTTTCACAAATTTTAACTTTAAAATGTTTGTTTTGACAATGTTTATTGACCTCTTCATAATTTCATTTAGGCCTTTAGTTTGAAACATCCTTGGCTTGTGTTTTTGTAAAAAAAAAACTGGGTTTCCAAAACTAGCTTTACATAAAAGATGACCCTAATTCGCTTCTAAAGTAGTGTCCAAAGAAAATAATCTTTACAACATATATTTTGGTACTCTGTGTCATTTGTATAATCCAAGATATAATAAGCATTTTGAATGTGTACTGTATTTTTGATCTACACTGTATATGACTTGTTTTTTTATTATCCTATACAAGGCCTGTAGTGCTAAATGAAACCTAAACAATTAGTGGGAAAGTGGGGCATTAGGACTGTGTGTCCTCACAACAGCCAGTGTAAGCCAATCATAGCATAGCATTGGTTCCTGGCTCCCATTTCCCAGAATTCTCTCCCACCACTCCTTACTCCTTTAATGGAAGTGGTCTGTAGCCACTGGTCTGTGGGTTACATGTGCACGTCTAAAAGAGCTATGGGAGATGTCACTGAAGCCTCAGAGGTAGGGAGGGGCTTGGTTGGGGATAGATCAGGGCAGCGAGGAAGACGATGACGAAGAGCTCTGTGTGGCCAGCCCAGTTGGCCACTGAAAAAGCCCTTTGTAGGATTTGTGGGCAAGCAAATGTGCATCAGGGCCACTGGAGTGTATACATTGCTGAAGTATGATACTTCATCTAATGAAGGTGTGTGAGGGAGTGGGTGTCTACAAATGTTAGTGTGTGCTGTGTGTATCTGAGTTCATATATGGCTGGACAACAACACGCGTGTGTGTGTGTGTGTGTGTGTGTGTGTGTGTGTGTGTGTGTGTGTGTGTGTGTGTGTGTGTGTGTCTGTCTGTCTGTCTGTCTGTCTGTCTGTGTTTCTGTGTTGGGAGGAGGGTTGATCACACAGTGTATGATTTAATGTATTTTAGACTACGGTTTTAGATCAGTAAATAAGACTATTCACAAACATGCTACATGTTTGTCAGCTCACTGATATAATAAGCACTAAAAAAAGATCTATAAATGTAGTGGTCCACTCTCCCTGCAGTTCACCAGAATGGCACTCGGGAGATCAATGGATGGCTTTCATGTCTGCATGATAGTTCATAGGGAAATAAATAATGCACAGACTGAAGCCCCCAAGCTGAGCGCCTATCCGATATGTTCACAATGCAGTGCACTGTATAGTGTGTGAACTTCACTGACTGATTTACCACAGTGCACTACATAACGAATGAGTGAACGTTACTCGAACGTGTCTCTCTCTTAACTAGTATGACACATAGTCAATGGTCATCGTAGGTACTAGAATACATCATCTATCATAGGGTTCTATTTATGTGTTTCAATGTTCCACTGTTGCCAGGTATCAAACCATTCAGAGAACCATGGCGACTGAGAGGAGAGAGGAAGAGGGAACCAGCTCTCGAAGCGAGAGGGCAGGCACCAGTGAGACAGACTCACCTCCACTTGCACATGGTAAACATAGCACACTCGAGCACACTTCTCTCTCTGCTATCTCCCTCTCTCTCTCTCTCACTTGCTGTAAGATGGAGGATGCACTTTGGAAATATTCGGGTGCTGTGTCACTTTAATAATACTACTACTACTACTACTACTACTACTACTAATAATAATAATAATAATAATAATAAATAGTATTTGCATAGCACAATTTATACAAGGTGTAACTCAAAGTGCTTTAACAGTTTTGCAGGAAAATATAAGACAGCATTTGTTGCAGCTCGGTAGTGCCTGGAAAGAGGAAGTTCATTCGGGCACTGTTGACAGTTCCTGCTAGTGTCCCTAGGGGCGACAGGAGTAAACGTATATTGGTCCTCCCAAACAAAATAATCAAGTGTGTGTGTGTGTGTGTGTGTGTGTGTGTGTGTGCGTGTGTGTGTGTGTGTGTGTGTGTGTGTGTGTGTGTGTGTGTGTGTGTGTGTGTGTGTGTGTGTCTGTGTGTGTGTGTGTGTGTGTGTGTGTGTGTGTGTGTGTGTGTGTTGCAGACTTGAGGAGAGACACACCCTGCTCTCCAGGCCACTGTCAGAAGATCACCCAGCTGCTCCAGAGTCCGGCTGTCAAGTTCATCACCCACCCCGAGTTCTTCACTGTCCTCCATGCCAACTATGTGAGTACCTGTGCACTGTGTACACCATGGTCATGCTTGTCTGTTAATCAGAGTATATCTAGTGCTGTATAATACTGTATATTGCACAGGACTGATGTGATTATCATACTTCATTACTTAATTTGACTATTTTACTTTTACTTTTCCTTCTGCCTAGGCATGTCTATTTTTCAGCAATGACAACTCCTTCCCTGCATCTTTATGATAAAACATAATGCTGGATCTCTCTCTTTCTCTCTCTCTCTCTCTCTCTGACTGTCTTTCTCTCTTTCTTTCACTTTCTTTCTTTCACTTCTTCCCTGCCTGCACCTGTCTCTGAACACAGGGTGCTTACCGGATGTTCACCAACAGCTCCTGCCTCAAACACATGATCTTGAAGATCCGGCGAGACGCGCGCAACTTTGAGCGCTACCAGCACAACCGCGACCTGGTCACCTTCCTCAACAGGTTTGCTGATGCCCAGCTCGAGCTCCCCCGGGGATGGGAAATCAAGACGGACCCGCAGGGAAAGGTGCCACTTGCCTAGAATCTCATTAACGCTGTGCCTGATGTGCTTCTCTTTTGGTCGTGTGCTCGGTCACCTTAGGGACAAGTATTCACCTACGACTTCACTAACGGTTTCTATTATATAACTTAGACACAAAATTCAAAAGCTAAATTCAAGGCTCCCTCCTCAAAAGGCACATCTATCCAGAAGTTCCATTAGAGAGTCAATTTACATACAGGGGCCTCAGCATGAATTCCAGTTCATTTCTCTGTGTGTATTTAGACATGTAAGAATTCTGCAGTGTTTTCACTGGGAGACCTCACTAAATTAGCTAACTTCCCTTAATTGTCGGTGACAGTTCATCTTTGCTGTGAGTTGTTACCATGTGTCCACACACAGGGACAGGCACTCATCCCTTAACTCGGTACCATTAGTCACACAGCAAGGGCCTCAGTCCCAGACTCACTTTAGTTTACTTACTTACTTACTGCATAATTAAATAATTAATTATGTATTTATTTATTACACTTTATTAATCTCTTTAGGAGGTCCCTTAAGCTCCCCCTAAGCTCCCTCCAGTGACAGGTTTGTCACCTTAACTGCCAAGGGCCTTAGATACCTGGGGACCACAGTTTGGCTCTCAGGGACACATCCCTCTCCCCGGGCCCTGCACAGATACAGTGCTGACACAGAGAGGTCTTCAGTGTGATAGTGTCTGGGGTCATATGGGACACCTATGGGGTGTTATAGTGTATCCACAGGGAAGGGCTGACACAAAGCTTTAAGGCTTAAGACTGTGAGGACACATGTTTGTCCACAGTGCATTTCAGAGGGGCAGCTGTGGCATACTGGTTAGAGAAGTCCACAACTTACACACTTAAATGGAACAAATTACCAGAGACATTGTGCCAGACCAGGTTGTTTTTTTGCGTAAAGCTTTATTTGTTGTTATATGTCCTAATGCTTAAGCCAGACTTCAGTCTGATTAAAGTCCTTGAGTTGACGTCAGTTGTATCAGGTAAAATATGTGTCCTAGATGTCATGGCAACATCAGGTCAAAAGAGAGGGAAAATTCAGTTTATAAACAATACCATTATTTTTACTAATGCCATAGAGATGGTGTGATGGCTTACATGTTACGTATGTATTAGAGATGTATGTGTGTATGTATTTGTGTACAGTATGTATTTGTGTACGATGCCTGATGGATGTACATGTAATGCTCTGTTGTTCCTGTGCTTGCAGTCATTCTTTGTGGACCATAACAGCCGTGCCACCACCTTCATCGACCCTCGCATCCCCCTCCAGAACGGCCGGCTGCCCAATCACCTCACACATCGCCAGCATCTACAGAGACTACGCAGCTACAGCGCAGGAGAGGTCTGTGTGTGTGTGTGTGTGTGTGTGTGTGTGTGTGTGTGTGTGTGTATGTGTGTGTGTGTCTGTGTCTGTGTGTATGTGTGTGTGTGTATGCGTATGTGTGTGTGCCCATGTGTGTATTTGTGTGTGTGTGTGTATGTGTGTGCCGTGTGTGTGTGTGTGTGTGTGTGCATGTGTGGGTGTCTGTGTCTGTGTGTATGTGTGTGTGTGTCTGTGTGTGTATGTGTGCGTATGTGTGTGTGCCCATGTGTGTATGTGTGTGTGTGTGTGCCCTTGTGTGTGGCCTTGTGTGTATGTGTGTGTTTGTATGTGTTGGTATGTATGTGTGTGTGTGTCCGTGTGCGTCTGTGCATGTGTGGGTGCATGTGTGTACATGTGACCTTGAGTGTGTATCCATGCCCTTGTACCCATAGCTAAGATAGCTAAAAGAAAAAAAACTGCAACTCTGCACGTAGGTGTGTGCATCCCAGCATGGCCGGGTGGTCCCAGAGGAGATATAAGTGTGATCCACATGACCATGCACTACGACTAATTAATTTAGAGGAGAAATGCTGTAAAACACTGCAGGCATTTAATGTGCCCATGTCACATTAATCAAAAAATCTGACAATATTATGTAAATGTGTGTGAATGTGTGTGAAGAGAATGGGAGAATGGAATGGGATGCCGTTGTATCTGGTCTTAGGAGTCATGCGGTCTTTGCTATCCCTATGAAATGCTGATGCACGTCATCAGCAGTTGAACAATGGTATGATGCGATCCAGCTCTGTCATACAGAGAGAGGGTTTGCACAGAAGTCTGCTTGACCCACACATCTCCCATTTATCCTTTAGTGAGTCTCTCTCTCTCTCTCTCTCTCTCTCTCTCTCTGTATGTCTGTCTCATGTGTCTTTCTTTCTTTTTTTTTCTCTCTCTCTCTTTCTCTCTGTATGTCTGCCTGTCTCATCCCTGTTTCTTTCTTTCTCTCTCTGTCTCTCGTCTGTCTGTCTCTCTCTGTCTCTCTGTCTTTCTCTCTCACTCTCACGCTCTCTCTGTCTCTCTGTCTGTCTGCCTCTCTCTCTCTCTCTCTCTCTCTCTCTCTCTCTCTCTTCCTCTCTCTCTCTCTCTCGCTCTCTCTCTCTCTGTCACTCTCTCTCTCTCGTCTGTCCCTCTCCTCAGGCATCTGAAGTGTCCCGCAGTCGTGGCGTGTCTCTGCTCTCACGGCCAGGAAACAGCCTTGTGGCCAGCATACGGAACCAAAGCCACCAGGAGCCTGTGCCATTAGGTGTGTGTGTGTGTGTATGTGTGTGTGTGTGTGTCGTCGCTAAACCACTTACTCACGCCTGTCTGAAGCAGGGTAAATTGTGTGTACTAATAGCCTAGTCCAGGGAAAGTCATAGATGACAGTGACCCCGAGTCTGACTTATGACCCCTGACCCCCAGTCTCAGTGACCCCTGAGACTGAGGTAGAGAACAGCAGGTGTATTGAAGTTTCTAGGTGAGCTCATGATGAACAGAAACATACAAAGGATGGTTTATTGCACATGGTGTGAGGAACCAAAAAAAAAACAGTACAAGTACTTTAACCCTTTGTCATCTTTATATTTACACACATGTACCTCATGAGGTATAGGCATAGTACTGATGTGCATTTGCTTTTATATAAATTCAGGCTTTAGTCTAGTTATGATGTGTTATATTATATATAGTAGTAGAGTAGAGTACAGTAGAGTAGTAGAGTATACTTTATTGACCTACAATATATATATTATATATATACATATGACCTCTGAGTATATCAGATTGCATGACATACCTTTGTATACAGGTGACATGTTGGTTCAGTGGTCCCGCTGTAAACAGGCCACAGTCTTCTTCTCGAAAGCGCTCACACCTGACAGTGTGTTGTGTTTGTGTGTTTGTGTTTCCCCCTCATCAGCTTACAATGATAAGATTGTGGTGTTTCTACGACAACCCAACATCTTTGAGGTGCTACAGGAACGGCAGCCAAGTTTGGCCCGGAATCACTCCCTTAAGTATGCAGACGCTTGTTTGTTGCTTGTTTTAATCAATTACACCCCACCCACCCCCCACTCCCCACTTACATTAGTACAACTCTACTGTGCAGTGTTGAAACTTCATGTTTAATTGCCTTAATGCTTTTCAATTTGTCTATCCCAGTGCCTTAGGATAAGTATTGATTAAAAGGGTGCAGACTGGCAAGCTGTGTGTGTGTGTGTACGTGAGTGTGCGTGTGTGTGTGTGTGTATGTGCGTGAGTGTGTGTGTGTGTGTGTGTCCCAGTTGCTAAGTACAGTATATAGTGCAGCTGTAATTGTGATCTACTTCCTATGTTCCTGTCTGCACCTGTATCTGCATGTGTGTGTGTGCACATGCACATTTATATCTTCTGGTGTGTGTGTGTGTGTGTGTGTGTGTGTGTGTGTGTGTGTGTGTGTGTTGGTGTGTGGATTTTTAGAGAGAAGGTTCATCACATCCGCACAGAGGGGACTCAGAGGCTGGAGAAGCTCTGCTGTGACGCTGACCTGGTCATGCTGCTAAGGTCAGGGTCACATTAATATCTTCCAGCCAGGATTGATGGATCCCCACGTAGCTTACTTACAATAGCAACAAAACTGCATAACCGTAATGGTAGTCTTGTAGGTTCATGTAAAGTAATTCACTGTATACAATATGACCTGTTAAAGCCCAGTTGTCTCGGTTAACCATGGAATTCTCTTGTCTGATTGGTTGATGAGGTGGGAATTAACTTTGTATAATTGGGTAACCAACTGCCAACTCTTGTAGCCAAATTAACGGTTAAATGACCAGTTCACGCTCTACTTTTCTTAATTAGTGCTATAAAGTTGCAAATCAACCATTTATTTTGGTAGTTTTCGCATATAAAAATATATCATAAATACAAATGGGAGATAAAATCGATAACGGCCTTTGAGGTGACCAGTTCTATGGAAAAATGACTTGGTGAAGGCAACTTCGCTTTGCGTCCTGGAGTTCTTCACCTTCACCTCGCCATTGAATTACGTGCAGGCACAGTCCCCCTGCAGCAATGTGTGGTTAGATGCCTTGCTCAAGGGCACCTTGGCCATGGATGAGAATGCAGGAGAGGACTGGTTATTTATTTCCCCACCCACATTTTTTTCCTGCTGGTACGGGAATCGAACCTGCGTCCGATCCCAAGACCAACTCCCCAACCATTAATCCACAGCTGGCTCGCACTTCACTACACTACACTACACTAGCTATACTAGACTAACCCTTATTTTGATGTTCTGGATTAAGGAGTAAGACCGGAGCACAATCCGTCCGTTTACAATGTTTTTAATGGTGCAGAAACAACACTACTGACGTTTCGACGGCACTGCGTCTTCTTCAGAGTCAAAACATTATTTTGATGTGTCTGTCACATGTTTGCTTCTGCTTTTGCCCACAGTCTGTTTGAGGAGGAGATCATGTCCTACGTCCCCTTGACCACATTCCACCCGGGCTTCAGCTTCTCACCCCGATGCTCCCCTGGATCCTCCCCCCAAAACTCACCAGGTTAGTGGTCTGACAGCTGAACTTGTGCCTGTACCTGGCTTTACTGGTTTTACAGGCTCTGAAGTCAGTGTAATAGTACATTTTTATGTTGTCATTGATTTCCTTCTTCATATTTATTGTTATTTCTTATATTATTGTCGTCTTTTATAAACAGTTAATAAATATGTAGGATTTGTTTAAATATGATATCTATCTATGTATGTATCTATCTATGTATGTATATATCTATCTATCTGTCTATCTGTCTGTCTGTCTGTCTGTCTGTCTATAGATGTGGATATATCATACATCTTTGTACATTTAAAATAAAGCTCTTTGGGTTCAGAGTATAGAATATACAGTAGATTGACACTCATGTCAGTAAACAGTAAACAATGAGTTGAAGTGTTGTGTTGCTGTACATGTGACTCACTGAATCCATGTTGTTGCCTGCGGCACACAAGGCATTCAGGACCGGCTGCCCCTGCCGCTGCTCCCTGTCTGCTGCCTGCCTAACGATAGCTCACCAGGTCAGGCTCCACTTTAATCTCCGCTCCGCTCTGCTAACCTGACCGACTCACCGACCCAACCAACCAACATTTCCAATCCAATTCACTGACCCGATCCACCATTTGTCTCTTGGAGACATTCCCAATCCGATTCACTGAACCCAACCCACACTCCGCTCTGCTAACCTGACCGACTCACCGACCCAACCCAACCTACCCTCCGTCCCTGGGGAACATTCCCAATCCGATTCACCGACCCGATCCACCATTCGTCTTTTGGGGACGTTCCCAATATGATTCACTGACCCAATCCACCCCCCGTCTCTGCAGAACGTTCCCAATCCGATTCACTGACCCAGTCCACCCTCTTTCTCTGGAGAACGTTCTAACCCCTCTACCTACCGCCATGGATCTTCTCCACTGGCTCCATGACTTGTTTGGAGTCTATTGTTTTCTTTTCCCTGATCTGGGATATATGTCCTCTGTCGGAAGAAACATGTGGAATACCTTGTCTTCCTTGTTGTATATTTTCCTGTGGCTCTTCATCAGTGTGTTATATGTCTGTCCTTGTGGTGATTTGTTCCCCAGTATATTTCATCCAGAAGTCTTTTTATGACCCCAGAAATCAGATTGAGCTGATCTCAAGATGTGACTGTGTGTGTGTGTGTGTGTGTGTGTGTGTGTGTGTGTGTGTGTGTATCTGTGTGTGTGTGTGTGTGTGTGTGTGTGTGTGTGTGTAATAAAGACAGAGAGAGATAGAGAGAGAGAGGGAGAGACAGTGTGTGTGTGTGTGTGCGCCTCTGGCTATCATTGTAGAGGTTATCAGTAACACAAGGGGATCCCATCTCTTAAGCTTTTTATTGCTTGTGTTCAGGCACACAGAGAGCACGAGCACCAGCCCCTTATCGCAGGGACTTCGAGGCCAAACTTCGCAATTTCTACAGGAAGCTGGAAGCCAAAGGATATGGCCAAGGTCCCGGGAAGATCAAGTAAGATTCCTGAGACAAGGCACACATCTGGTACAGACAAATCAGCAAGGACACTCGGAGTTAGCAGACCACAGCCAAGGCCATTAGAGCACATAAGCCAACAGTATTAAAGACAATGGGCAAACCTATCATAGAGCTGGCCCTTAAGCTATACTTGCCACTACATATAATGGTAATAAGCACTTCCTTGTCCCATACTGTATTTCATAGCAAAGATTTTAGGGAGTCTCAAACCTTTTCTTTGGGTAAGATTAAAGACTCTTTAAATGCACGTCCTAAAACCAAACAGGGCACATAGTAAAGATGTTTATGTTATTTATAAATGAACATATGTATACTTGTAGGTAGAGATATGTAGCTTCTGTATACGTATATGCACAGGGTGTGTGTGTGTGCATGTGTATGTAAATTTGTGTGTTTATGTGTGTGCGTGCATTTGTAGTAAATGTGTAGGCCTTGATATGTATATATACATATATACTTATGTACACATGGGCACATGTGCTGCGTTTCAGGTTGATAGTCAGGCGAGATCACCTGCTGGAGGGCACCTTTAACCAGGTGATGGCCTACTCACGCAAGGAGCTGCAGAGGAACAAACTCTACATCACGTTTGTGGGAGAGGAAGGGTAGGAATCAGCCTGCACTCATAAAGTACTGTTTTCACTAAAAGCAGGGTGAGGCACTATTTATATAGCACATTTTATCCATACAGTCCAGTCAATGTGCTTAACATAGATAAAAGCAAGAAAAAAGATAAAATAGAAGAGATAAAAAATAAAACAAATAAGCGGAAGAAATATAAAAAGAAAAAGAATGTTACAAGAGCAAAACAAACAAAAACAACAACAAAAAACACTGCAAAAGTACATTCAGGTCACACCATATATATCATTTGGCAGCTTGTTCCAGCTACATGCTTCATGGTAGATAAACAGTGCCCCATCTTATTCTGTACAGACTCCACGCTCTACAAGTCTACAGGGACTAATTGGTTTTGTATTCTTTAAGCCTTTTGTATTCCTTTAAGCCTTACAGCCTTACAGGTTCTGGGCAAGGAGATTTGCTATTCTGTCACTAACTGGGAGCCAGTGTAAAGATTTTACAACTGATATTCCCTTTTGTGTTTGTCCCGGATAAAACCTCTGGCATCTGCATTTCTTTAATGGTCTTTTTGGGAACACCTGTCAAAAGGCCATTACAGTAGTCTACATTACAAGAAGTAAAAGCATGCCTAAGCATCCTTTGATCTGTCTTGATCTAAGAATAATTTGTTGGCACTAGTTGCAATATTAAGTAGAGCATCCTTTGCAGGGAAACCCTAAGCCTCTGGGACAGATTGTGATTGTTGTCAGACATGATGCTACAAGTTAGACTTGTTTACTCCCTTCACTATAAAGTGGTCAAGTCTCTCTTTGTCAATAGCCAAGACCCAAAACACACCATACAACAAAGGAGAAAGATCATTGTTGTTGTCTTGTTTTCTGTTGATATCAGCACAAGGTTGTTGCTGATCATGCACCAGTGGCATGACAGGCGTTGCTTAGCATCTGTGGTGGTGCTGGGGTGCCTCCCAGCTGCTCTCACAGCTGTGTCTGTAGCAGTAGAGTTGAGGTGCTTGAAAAGCTGCTAAGCATCCTCTCAACAAGATTGCAGGCAATGGCAGGTGCTCATGTGGGAATGGTGACAGTAAAACAGGAGAGTGGGGATGATGTTTTATTATCTCAGTCTTGGCATAGCTCTCAGTATGAGAGTGTGAGGGACCGTCTGGCTCCTCAATGGCAGGAGGCCAGCAGACTGGAAGAAGGGGTGAAGGGTACGAAAAAAGACCTCCAAAAAGTCCACGAGCGTTTGTAGAACAAATTATTGTCGTTTATTTTACAAAACAAGACACTGTTGTCTCAGCCTGATGTTTCATGCCTAACAGCCCAACAGTCTTTGTCCTTGGAGGGTGATAAACAGTTCTCTGCCTTTATGCCTCAAATGGGAGAACCAGTATCTTAGTAGGTGATATTCTATATGTTTTTGTTATGACTCTCTCGGGCCCTCCTATTGGAGATGGTTGGGTTATTAGGTTTCACAGAGTTCCTGTTGTTGTTTGCTGGTGCACTGCTACTGAGACCTTTATCAGGGGACTGTTGAGGTCACTGGGTGAAGGGTAGATAATAAAAGGTTAAAATAAAGACTTTTATTCCAGTCAGTATAGTCCTAGGTCATTCAGTGTAATAAACACAACCTTTATTTTACTGGATGTTTATTGGTATCAATGCATTTTAATTCAGTATCAGACGTAGCATATATACGTACTGTAGCTTTTCAGGTTTTCAGGTATTTAATTACCTTTACTATCTCTGGCTGATAACCAGATACTATCTGTGCAATAGACTCTCCGAGTGTTCTGTGTTATTTATGGATGCTGGTTGTTAATGTGTGAGATCTCATCTTAGGGCTCTCTCTCTTTCTCTCTCTCTCTCTCTCTCTCTCTCTCTCTCTCTCTCTCTCTCTCTCTCTCTCTTTGTGTTTTTTGTGTTTTTTGTGTTTTTTTGTGTTTGTGTCGTGTGACATCGTGGTTGTCATTGTTTTGTCTTATCCTCAGTTTGGACTACAGTGGACCATCACGCGAGTTCTTCTTCCTGCTGTCCCAGGAGCTCTTCAACCCATACTACGGCCTGTTCGAGTACTCCGCTAACGACACTTACACCGTCCAGATCAGCCCCATGTCCGCCTTCGTGGAGAACCATCTGGAATGGTGAGGGCCTTACTTGCACTTCCCATAAACACATATGCTTCCTGTTTGGAAAAAGCTGGCAGTGAGGACAACAGTAGTGTCTTCAGCACAGGGTGAGAAGATAAGCATAGGAAGGGGCTTTCCGAAGGTTGTTAGAGTGGTTTGTGTGTGTCTGTTGTCATTGGATGCGTTCCTGTTTTAAACGAGTGAGTCCCAAGTGCCCGTCAGACTGTCCATAAATAGATGATGTAGTTTGAGAAAGCTCAACCATAGAAGTGTAGGCCATTGTTAAAGCTACACTGTAAACCCGGATTGTCAATACAACTCAAAACTTTTGATGTAACTGATTACGTCAATAGTTTTGAGTACATTAACTATATATTTTAATTAAAGTTAAGTTAAAAGTTTAAGTACAAAATTCATGTACTTAAAATTTTAAATTAACTTAAATTAAAATATATAGTTAATGTACTCAAAACTATTGACGTAATCAGTTACATCAAAAGTTTTGAGTTGTATTAACTTATCCGGGTTTACAGTGTAGTCAGCATAAGTCATGGTGTATTTTGTCTTGTTTTGGTTTTTCTCCATTAGGTTAAGACCTTTGCAGTTTTATTATGCATAATGAATCATTGCCGTTTTACCAGTTTTGCAAAAAAGAAAGGGTCAGAAGTGTAATTGCCTTGATTTTACTCTATGTGCATTCTGTTGTCTGCATGACTCTAAATGTCACTGTGTTTTGTTTTTGTGTGTGTGTTTTGTTTGTTTGTATGTTTGTGTGTGTATGCATGTACAGGTTCCGTTTCAGCGGCCGCATCCTCGGCCTAGCCCTAATCCATCAGTACCTTCTCGATGCCTTCTTCACACGGCCATTTTATAAGGCCCTGCTCAGACTGTGAGTCTCTCACTTTCCTCACCCAGTCTGTCCTATAATCTGATACTTTTATCTGAATAAGAAATCCAAATAAACAGATAAAACAACTTAAAGTGTAAATCAATTGTTCTTACAAATGTGGTCGCATATCAAAACACTGTATTGATATTTTGCAGAGTTGTCTTAAGATCAAGAGTATTTTGTTTGTTTGTTTGTTAGGTCAGTGTTTTTATTATGGCTGTCTTTCTTCAGAGCAACGGACCTCAGTGACCTGGAGTACTTGGATGAGGAGTTCCACCAGAGCTTACAGTGGATGAAGGACAACGACATCACTGACGTCCTGGACCTCACCTTTACCGTCAACGAGGAGGTCTTTGGCCAGGTGAGAGATCTTCTCTTGGTGATATATGGAGAGACACAGCCAATTGCCAGTAACTACACAAACCATCATAGCAGTTTGCAACTATTCATTGCAAATGATCATCTTCATTAATTGATCAGATTTGTAGTCAATATAATGTTTAAAACAAATATTTAGTTTAAATTACAATTGAAACCAATCAAGTATTATGCTTAGTGCTGCTCTTCTACTTAATAGTACTTTATGGTAAAACATGCATCCAATTCTCACCTTGACATGAACCAACACTGACATGGCAATTACAAAAAGTATCAGGTGCTAAGACCAGTACTGTGGTTTGTTTTACCTGGACACAAGCTACAGAGATGTCCTCTTGTGCATACGGAGTTGCTTTGGATGGATATCTCTACCACATGAATCAGTGTGAAGGTGAATGTCTCCTTTGTCCACCTGTGCCCACAGGTAACAGAACGAGAGCTGAAGTCGGGCGGGGCAAATATCCAGGTGACGGAGAAGAACAAGAAGGAGTACATAGAGCGCATGGTGAAGTGGCGGGTGGAGCGAGGGGTGGTGCCACAGACGCAGGCTTTGGTCCGGGGATTCTACGAGGTACGTCAGGACAGCACCAGAGGCACTGCATTACACTGAAACTCTCTTACATTACACTGTAAACCCGGATAAGTTAATACAACTCAAAACTTTTGATGTAACTGATTACGTCAATAGTTTTGAGTACATTAACTATATATTTTAATTAAAGTTAATTTAAAAGTTTAAGTACATTAATTTTGTACTTAAACTTTTAAAGTTCACTTTAATTAAAATATATAGTTAATGTACTCAAAACTATTGATGTAATCAGTTACATCAAAAGTTTTGAGTTGTATTGGCAATCCGGTTTTACAGTGTAGTTATAATGCCCCCCAACACCTCCACAACTCACCACAGCCATAGTAATTGATTCCCAATTATATAACCAATAGAATAATATTGTCTACATCTAGACTTATATCTCTTATAAACTGACTACAGCTCCCTAAATTCTTCTATTGTGTACTATGATATTGGTACAGTGATGACCGTGGAAAAAAATGGCAGCCAGTACAATTTAATTGCTGCCTTACCTAAACACAGATAACTGCCAGCTTTACTGCATACGACACTACATATATCGTCAGCAAAGAATTAACATCTGTGTTTATCTGATATGGCCACAAGTATGATAAATCAGAGGTATTTGGGGTACACAATACATAATACATAATAATATTGTATTATTTATAGTAGATATTTTAAAATTAAATAGTGTGAAAATAAATGTTGTACTCACAATTTAAGACGTTTCAGCCACTCACCTTAGATAACTGTGCCACCCTAGTCTATGTAAACTCCCTCCCCTCAAGACTGTAACAGCATTTTGCCCACACTGTACTGTAGCTGCTGAGATGTAAGCCTTGAAGGGTGAGAAGTTTTGACCTGCTTATTTCTATACTGTCTATGCTGTTTGTCTGTGTGTAGGTGGTGGACTCTCGGCTAGTGTCTGTGTTTGACGCCCGGGAGCTGGAGCTGGTGATCGCTGGCACAGCAGAGATAGACCTGAACGACTGGAGGAACAACACGGAGTACAGAGGAGGTGAGGATCAGCCAGCCCACGGCTTATCCACCACAGCGACATACTCGTGTGTCATAGGAATACATCTGTGTATATCACCTTCCCAAGCCCATTAATAGTGCTTCCCCTACTATACAGTACCTGCTCACATTACACACAGCAATGCATAATAGTTTTTTATCTGATCAATTGTTACAGAAAAATCTTCCAAATTAATATTCATTGAATGTAATAATTCTAATAAAAAAAATATCATATAAATATAATTTAGTATAATGTATATTCTAATTTAATTTAATCTAATTTGATCTAATTCTGTTGGTATAGCACAGTGCTGTAGTAGGTATATGATCTATAACATGACATGAGGTATACACAGTACAATAAATCATGCCAAGCTACAGTAAGTGACCTGCCCCCACCCCCCTGACCCCCTGACCCCCTGACCCCTGTTTTAGGGTACCATGATGGGCACATAGTGATCCGGTGGTTCTGGGGAGCAGTGGAGCGCTTCAACAACGAGCAGCGTCTGCGGCTGCTGCAGTTCGTGACGGGCACGTCCAGCGTGCCGTACGAGGGCTTCACCGCGCTACGCGGCAGCAACGGCCTACGCCGCTTCTGCATCGAGAAGTGGGGCAAGATCACCTCACTGCCCAGGTACAGTACGCCACGCACGCAAACCTCCTGTGATGCTGCTATTTATTTATTTATTTATTTAATTCTATGTTGTAAATATTCTTCATACGGTACATGTCTGCACTGGAGAATGAGTTGGTAAGGAGTTGGGAATTTGATCTGATTGTACAGGTGTATAGTGTACAGGGACAGTAAAAGTAAAAGACAAATCCATGCTGTGGATTTGATGGAGTTAGACTGGAGTAGCTGACTGAATGAGATTGAGATAGATGCCACTCTGCTTCCATTAGGCCAGTATGGCAAACTGTGGTGCTGGGATTGAGTTAGCGCCAAGTTAATGTATTGTCCATAAAGTGCGATTTGCGCCGAGACTGCCACATCAGCATGTCGGCCTCAGGCCTATTGCCTCTCACACCTGAGCTTTGGGGCAGGTGTGGTAACTGCTTGATCCATTCACTATAGGTGTCCTTAGTATTGAATGTAGCATTACTTATTAAGGAATTCCTGACTGCCTTGGAAACATCAAGCCTCAGTCAAAATGGTAAACATACAATAACTAAATAAATTTGCATATTCTGAAAAAATCGGGGGGGGGGTAAACACAGCATGGTTCATTTGCACATGTTACTGTGGCTTACTAAAGGAAGAAGATTGCCATAACTAGCCAGTCTTGCTCTATCAGTTTTAGTTGTATTATCTTTAATCTGCTGTTTATGGCTGAAACCTGTTTTAACTGTAGCCAGTGAAAAATTGCGACCTACCCCCAAACGCAACTACCAGTAGAGGCCCAGCACGAATGAGTTATAGCTCAGACTCCCTCTGCATGCCCCCAACACACACACACACACACACACACACACACACACACACACACACACACACACACACACACACACACACTCACACACACTCACATGCACACATACACTTTTAGAGATTTACTCACTCATGTACACTGCCACTACACCTCCCCCCTCTGTCTCTCTGTCTCTCTCTTTCCCACACACACACAAACACAGCCCCATGCATACACACAGAGTCTGCTAACATGTCTGTCTGGCTCCGTCATGCCTCAGAAGGCCTAGAGGAAGCAGTCTGACCCACATCTGTGCTATTTTAAACACCACCTCCACCCCTCCTCCAGCCAGACAATCCCCCTCCCTCCGTCCACCCCTACACCTCCTCCCTACACTCCTACACCCCCTCCCTCTCTCTCTCCGTCCCTCCTTACACCCCCCCACATCTCCTCCCTCCCTCCGTCCCTACACCCCTACACCCCCTCCCTCTCTCCCTCCCTACCTCGCTCCCTACATCCCTACACCTCCTCCCTCTCTCCCTCCGTCCCTTCCTACACCTCTACACCTCCTCCGTCTTCCTCCCTCCCTACACCCTTACACCTCCTCCCTCTGTCCTCCCTCCCCAGAGTAGACGCAGAGGGTTGGTGTTACGGTATGGTTTTAAACAGAGGATATAGTCATGCCCCATTTGCTCCCACTTGCTAATCCAGTAGTCATATTCTCTCGGCTCCCCTTAACATTTTTTAATGGAGGCTCTGCGGTTTACAGCTCAATGCTTGTCTGGGTTTATGGTCCATGTTTGACTGAAACAGGGGAAGCGCTATTGAAGCTGATGATGATGATGAGGTGATGTGAGGGAAAGCTGCGGATAGGTACAACTGTGCTGAATTCAAAGTGTGACTACATGAGAGTGGCACTGCAGGGTCAATTAAACACGGAAACATTTAACATTTTTTTAAAAAAAAGGTCATTTGGTGTGACTTAAATATATTTATATTGTGAATGTTTGAAGAACTGTTTGTTGGTCCTTACACGTGTAAGCATGATCAACACTTTTTTAATTAAATTACTTTGTATACAAAGAGAAAGACAAGGGTATTGAAGGACATTACAGAGACGTTGTCTCCCATGACGTTGTCTGCCAAGTTTAAAAATGTTATCCTCTCTTTCAGGGCTCACACATGCTTTAACCGTCTGGATCTTCCCCCGTACCCATCCTACACAATGCTGTACGAGAAACTCCTCATCGCTGTGGAGGAGACCAGCACATTTGGCCTGGAGTAATGACCATTCCTTCCTTCCACACCTATCCAAATGGGGGACATTTGTGGAGTGCAGTTATTAAGAAACGTTATAAAAAAAAACATGTTTTTCCACAACGTGTACTTTTCTGTGGACTGTCGTCTTTTTTTAAACATCACTTCTTTTTGTGAGAAACCAACACAAAGAACAAAAACAAACAAACACAAAACAAACACAAAACAAACAACACAAAAAAACGGACATGCATGTGTAAACTGACCTGTCGGTGCAGTATGTACAGTCTTTTACTGGGTTGGCACAATCCAAGCAGGTATGCAATAGCAAACATAATGGCTTCAGCCTCCAACTACTCTCAGGGCCTCAATCCTTTTACTGCAACCGACCGACCGACCGACCGACCGACAGCATCCCAACTCATACGCCACCACAGCCATCCTCCTCCGCCATCCTCCTCCTCCATCCTCCTCCTCCATCCTCTGCCTGGACCCTCCAGCAGCATTTCTGTTTCCTTTCTGTCTCACCACCCTTACAGGACTTCTGCCGCAAGATCACATTCTCACCAGAGACTCTGCACTGACGATGGCAGGGTTGACGCAGGAAGTGGAGATGAACGGGACAGGAAGTAGGCCTTAAGGAAGATTGTGATCTCTGGATGTGGGGTCACCGTCAGGCCACACCATTGGGGGCATGGAATAGCAAAAAGTGGGAATTTGTGTCATCCCTTGGGCCTGTCATTTCTCTTTTTCGTCGTCAGCAGCAGATCAAAGAGCATCGCCTCAGCTCAAAATGGCCACTGTGCCACATCACCTCAGTTCAAAAAGGCCACCATAGAAAAGAATGGCTCAACCCTATAAATGGTCAAATAGCTAATTAGTCTTAATGTAATTAGCAAGAGATGATTTTACATACATTATTAAGTGCTTTCTGTTAACCAGAGGTTCAGATATATGATGCAAACAGGGTGGATATACTAAAGTCCTTCCACTCAGTACAGATATAACTAATATACAGTATACAGAAATAATAATAATAATATTAAAAATAATAATAATAACAATAAAACATTTATATTTCAACTCTGGTTTCAAACATAACAGAACAATGGACATAAAAAAATTGTTATGATTACATTGCACTTTTCCATACAGTACAGGCAGCCCTTTAAGACATTCAGACATTTTCACTCTTGGTGAGAGAAGCTCCTTGCAGTGCAATCAGAATGATAGGGCCACAATCACTGACAGTGAATTTAGGTATCACTGGGTTGCCAGCATGCCAGTCATTCCAACTGTTTTGTACGTTAGATATGAAAGTTTTATGCAGTAGTCTTGTCTTCGGTGTAAAACAATATCACTCAGCTTTTCGAGACCTCATTTCATTTTATGTTGTTGTTTTTTGTTTTTTTTTGTTTATTATTTTAATGTTACCATTAAATATGTGATAAGAGTGAAATTGCCACATTGAACTAGACCACTGACATTTACACTGGAAATCAGAATTAGGTTCGGCTGTAGAAGTTAATTGGTTATGGCCATTGGTTGAATAAAAACAAACTGTGGTATTGTTTATTAAACGCCCAACAAGAATGTATAAATCACACATAGAAAAACCATATATCAAAATAAACAAAAAGGTCCTCAGTATGGACTTTCATATCTTAATGAATTCCTATACTCACATCCTCATTCTGAGGTCATTGTTGAGTCTAAATATTGAAGCATCTTCATTGCACATCCAATGTAACATAAAAGATCACTGTTGTATCTGAGGTTTTTTTTTTATTTAATATTTACATAAATTGTTTGTCATATTTTATAATATGGTTATGTTTGTAAGGATGATTTGAATGTTTGCTTGTGTGAAGATTGTTGAACTCTTTTTTTTTTTTAAACGATTGTGTGTAAATACATTATGACAGTGAATTTTGTGCAGTGCAGACCGAACTTGACTTTCTTAACTTTGTTTAAGCACAGATGGTATTTATAGTCTTGTCCATTAATGCAGTAGGTCTGTGTGTGAATGATAAACATGTGTGGTGTTTTCCTTGGATGGCATAGCCATACAGTTCAATTGAGCACATTTTGCATTCTCTCCAGCTTCATCGCAGTCGCCATCGCACGTTACACAGGTAATGGCAGTGGCATCAAACTGCCCTTGTGCTTTTGTAGAAGCACATAGACGACGAGTGTGTAATGTACATTTTACAATATCGCCATTTTTCCTCCGTCGTAAGAGACAGAGGAAGCGCCTGGTAGACGTCACAGACAAATCGCCAAAGATCATCACAGACATCAGACAAGACACGCAGACATTGGCGGATCCTTGGAGTCCGCAAGCCCGCATGTAGACCTGCATGAGATTATTTACTACTGTCTTTTTTCACAGAGACTCCAAGCAGAGAGTGAACAGCCATACAGAAGCCATATACGATCAGGCAGTGATAAGCAGTGACCCCCCACACTCTGTGGGTCAGATGCTGTATAATGAATGAATACCAGAGTACACCAACAGGAGAGGAATGAGAAACAAGAACATAGGGAAGTGGATTGATCATTAGATGTTTAATAGGGGTGCTGAAATCCTGACAAAATGAGAATCACACTCACACTCCAGACAAAACTAAAAATCCAGGTAGTTTATAGCAAAAGGTTTAACTGCCTATTTACAGTGCAAGTTCAGGTGCAGACAATTCAGATGACCCTTCGTTTTGTCTTGTTTTTTTTTTTGCCGTACATTTGGACCCAACGCACCACTAAATAGACAATAGCCACCCTGGAAGGTGCCCATTCTGACTTGGACTATCCCAATAGGGTTAGGGTCACCACAGCCACTGTAAACACAGATTACAGTGACACGAGAGTCACTCCCTCGCATTTGGCAACAACCACCTGGTGGTCTTTCTGTTACTCAATTCTCCCTCAGAGATAAATAAAGTGTTCTGATTCTGAAGTCTTATTTTTCTTTAGTTTTCTTAGGAGACCATGGCCATTTAATCAGAGGGGTTTATTAATTGCAGTTTAACGAAAATTGTTTTAAATTGGCCTGAACACTGTAAGAATATAGACTGTGTTAATATATCTGATATAAAAGTCATATAAATATGTACGAATTGGACCTATCTAAAGCATACCTGTGTATAGATATTAATGTTTGTAACGTGTAATAGGCTGAGAAGAACAGATCTGGAGAACATTTATAGAGTACCGACAAATGATGTATGATCACAATCACATTTGATGGACTGGTTGTAGTGTAATTATTATTGTATAAAGTGTAACATGCTATGCATATTTTGTCATTTTAATAAGCAATGCAATTTGCCATAGTATCAGTTGTTGGGGCCTTTCTTCCTTTCTCCTTTTTGAAATGTTTGTTTTTTAACAATGAGTTTCTGTATGGAATGTCACCAATGAAAGTTCTCAATCTGCCTCACAGCTTTCTTCCCTCCTGATGTCCACCTCGAATTTAAAACTACACGTGTCCAGTGTGTGTGTGTGTGTGTGTGTGTGTGTGTGTATGTCTGTGTGTGTGTGTGTGTCTCTCTCTTTCTCTCTTGCGCTCTCTCACACACACACATAACCACACACACACACACACACACACAATTGCTGCTTAACTGCTTCACCCTGATTTGTCTTCTACTCTCCCTTATGAAAGATTCTGTTGATTTTTGCTCACTGATATTTACTCTTTCTCAGGCTCTGCTCATACATCAAGCCTAGCACTGTTACGAATGTCAATAAACAATCACTTTGTAATGCACTATTGTTTCACCTCTGTGTTTGTCCATAAGAATATAGTACACAGATTTAACGGTGGAAGTACAATTGCATGTCCATCACCTCTTAAACTTTTTGGCAAATG
The DNA here is from genome assembly GCA_030347295.1 of Setipinna tenuifilis. NCBI lineage: Eukaryota > Metazoa > Chordata > Actinopteri > Clupeiformes > Engraulidae > Setipinna > Setipinna tenuifilis. Next base: position 37,520,188 of record CM059265.1, read on the forward strand.
TAGTTTAAAAAAAGCAAGTAGTGTAGGAAACAGTCTGGTATACCACATCTTATAATAATTGCATTGATAGACTAACTAAAAAAAAAGAAACAATATCCTCATCACAATGACCTGGCAGTATCCATACATGCACCGTTCTAATCACCGCACTGTTTTGTGATGTGACCAAGTTTAGGCAGTCCAGTCCGCAATGGTGATGTCCTTTTTAGTGTCCCTCTGTGTGTTGTTAAACAGCTGAATGGCCCATGGGACAAAGGACCTTTGAAGCCTGTCTGTCCTGCATGACAGGGCACGGAGTCTGTGGCTGAACAGACTCATCTGGTTGGTGAAGGTGGTGTGAGGGGGGTGTTGCTGACTGTCCATTATAGAGTCCAGTCTGTTCAGGGTTCTGCTCTCTGCTGTTGAGGTGAGAGTCTCTAGCTCCATGCTCACCACCGACCCTGCCTTTCTCACCAGTCTATCCAGACGCTCAGCATCTCTCCTCCTAATACTACCACCCCAGCATGCCACAGCATAGAAAAGCATGCTGGTTATCATGGGAAGCTCCTGTAAGTGTGGTTAACACTGGTGACCCTGAAGAATGGTACCTACAATAATGTTGTTTTTGTTTCAATCTGTATGCGCTATTGATTTGTCCTCCTCATTAAGTTATGAAATAAAAATCACATAAGGGTGGCTTGAATGGTCACTTTTTTAGATTACAGTTATGGTACATAAACATGTTATCTGCGAAGTACAATGCAATGTATTGTAATTTAAGTTACAATAATGGACTTGCATTATTATTATTTATTTACCTAAGAAAGGAAGCTTAGACTGTGTGGTGTATTAGGGGTGACCCGATAGACAAAGGCATGTGCATTGACAGCTAAAGTACTGATGAAAAAGGATTTATATGAAGGAAGATCATCATGTTAAGATCTTTTAACATAACCACTCACAGTTTCAGGGCCATTAAGCCCAGAGAGTTATCAACACAACCTTTTGCTGACACCTGCTGGGGAAAGTCTGTGGTGGTTAAAGAAAAAGTTTAGATGCTTTCTTGCTCTCTGTGTATGGATTGGAGTCTCTCCCTGTGTGTGTGTGTGTGTGTGTCCGTGTGTGTGTGTGTGTGTGTGTGTGTGTGTGTGTCTATGTGTGTGTGTGTCTGTGTGTGTGTGTGTGTGTGTGTGTGTGTGTGTGTGTGTGTCTGTCTGTTTGTTGGGGGCATGCAGAGGGAGTCTTCTGTCTGTTGGAGAGCTATAACTCATTCGTGCTGGGCCTCTACTGGTAGTTGCGTGTGTGTGTGTGTGTGTGTGTGTGTGTGTGTGTGTGTGTGTTCCCAGCGTGGCCAGAGGACACATTTTTCAGCAGTGTGTGGCGGAACAGGGCAGGGCCTTCTGTGAGGCAGAGACCAAGGTGCTGATGAGGCAGATCCTGGAGGGCGTGGCTTTTCTCCATAGCAACAACATTGTGCACCTTGACCTCAAAGTACTAATCACGGACAGACCAAGAAAAACTATTCATGGACTGCTCATCCTCCTTGTCTAGGAAAGCTGTGGTATCCCATTGTGAAAACCAGGACCCAATAAAAGGCAATAAAAAGAATGTGGCTGTGGTATGTTAGTATGTGAGAAATATAATGGAACTGACAGAACTTATCAACTGCCATATGGTAAAAAAAAATGTTGAGTGTTGAGTAATGACAGGATATTCTGCTGTGGTGTAATAATGGACACTACTTTCTTCAACCTAAATATCCCAAACATGTTAGTAAGATTTGTCTTGACTAATACATGAAATTAAGTGACGTCAACAATTTAGAACATGAAAGCTAATCTATCTTTCTTTTATAAGTTCTATGTCTGTCTGTCCTGTGTGTTCTACTGTGTCCAGCCTCAAACCCCTGCTTGTCACCACCAAGTCCCTGGGTGGCATTAAGACTGTGGACTTTGGGCTTTCATAGGTCATGAGGGAGAACCAGGATCTCAGAGAGATCATGGGAACTCCAGAGTATGCAGGTGAGTCAGTGGAAGATGTGGCCAGTTGCATTCACTGGATAGTCTACTGGCAATGCAAGCTACATTATGCTGACGTGGTCCACACCGCAAGGCATTGTGGAAAACCTTTTTTTTTTTTCTCCATATATTTATTGGATTTTGTTTGTATGACAGAACACTTACTGCAATACATCCCAAACAGCAAGGAAAACCTTTATTTTTACCAAGCAAACTAGAGTTACTTATGTTTAGTCTGCATGGAGCTGAACTTCCTTACACTGTATATTGAAACTTGTGCACCTTTTTATTTCAGCTCCTAAAAATTCTGAATTATGCACTGCTACTGATACGCGGTAAGAAAGGGAGCAATCTTTTATTCCACCATCGCTAGGCTTTTCATTGATTAAGGATAAAGAAATACACAGATGTGAATAGAGATAAATAAACAAAATAATTGTTGTTTTATTTATTTAAATGCCAAGGGGGAAATCAGATTGAACAAACAGTAGCCTTTAAATAGATACACACACAAAGGAGGAGACAGCTGCCTTTTTAACCAACTGTGTGTGTGTGTGAGCATCGTTATCGTAAGCATATGTTATGTTTACTGGCCTCTCTCCCTTCCTGGGCACGGATAAGCTGGAGACGTTCCTGAACATCTGCCAGGTCAATGTCTCCTACGATGGATCTGAAGATGCTGGATCCTTCTGCCATCTGCTTCATTTAAGCTCTCTTGTTCAAGAACCCAGTATAAGACACAATCGCCCTCCCTAAATGCTCTTTGGCATCACAAGAACAGTGCATTTTCATTACCCAGAGGGCTACAGTAGTGCCAGAGCTGTGTGAAGTTGATGCCCCATACGATGAAATGATGAATAACATATATTTTTAAACTGCTTGCTCATCGTTTGTTCACTTGTAACCATTTTGTGTATACAGCAGGCGGCAGGTTTATTTTTATGTTATTTATTTACAATACAATACCCTACAGCCGCTTGGCCTGGTCGTTGCTATATACAATCTGCAATACCAGATCTGGTCAGTAGGTGGAAACAGCTATCCATTAATGAATGAAGGCACTTCTTCGACTACATTGGGCATAGTGTAGAATCTGACTTGTGTTGGCTATTATTGGAAGTCTGATTGTGATAATGATGACGATAACACTGTATGTATTGCTCATGCATATATGCATGTGTGTTTAGGACCCGTCTCTTCCATGAGTGACTCAACCATGAGTGGCTAAGGGAGCACAACAGGCAGATGCAGCCCAGAGCAGAAGCCTGCGACTGGGGGGAGGACTGGTCATCCACAAGGGTGGAGGAGCATATTGTAATAGCCACCTACACACTGGGCCAGTGCAGACAATCACTTCAATGGGTGACTCATGTGACCCTGTTGTGACATGATGAGGGATGTGTTCAACAGCTTCACCCCCCGACAAACACACAGACACATATACATATAGACACAAGATGCTGTAAATCTCACAATCAATGTTTTACTGAAGAACACCGCCCCACCGCCTGAGTTATTTCTATCATAACTCAGCCACAGAGTTTTAGTATAAATCAAGTCCTTTCATTGCTGTATTTATAGCAAGTGTTCTTGTAGGCTGAAAATCCATTTCATCTGGTCCTCCTGCATGACACATGGAACCCCCGTGTCACAACAGAATCATCAAAAGGTTCCGAGCGTGATCTGCCATGTCCCTTGTCATAATCGTGCAGAATAGCTTAAATGAGGATTATTGATTGACACAGGCAGGGAAGAGGGTGGATTTGTTGGCAGCTAGTTCTGCAGTGGTTGATGCCAGTTCTATTGGCTAGATTCAGGTGTGAAGACCTGGATGCGCTCACCCTCCCTCAGCTGTAGGACTACCTCCTGAAGATCCCACCTGGTGGTGGAGACAGGAGAAACACTAATTAGGAAAAAAAGGTCTAATTTCATTACATTACATTACATTTGGCAGACACTTTTATCCAAAGCGACTTACAAAAAGGAGGACATAAGCAAACAGAGGTGTAAAGGGACACTGAGTAAGCAGGCAACCTTTATACATGCAGGGAGATGCATGTGCCTGAATACGTTTCCCGGAGCAGGGACACTACAGACACACTTACTTCATGAGGACTGCTACTGACAACAAGTAACACATGTGCTAGTCCTCTGCCAATGATGAAGAATATGAACATGAATATGAATATGAACGCAGATGGAATGGTTGGTTTGTGGCAGAATTCTGCTGTGCACTGACCAACAACTGAGAGTGCATTTCAGAAAAATGTATATACAGTATGTAGCTATAAGCCATGTTGGTCAAAACCCATTATGTCTATGAGTATTTTATCAACTCTAATGAGGCACTGTGGTGCTGCAACCACCAATTTACCCCCCTAAGTAGGACAGATTAGGGCTCCATGGGAAAAAAGGCACATGGAGTGGACCATGACAGGAGACTCTGACCTGTTCTTGAAAGGATCTCTGACAGACGTGGCAAACAGATAGCCGCCAGTTTTGGTTCCCGTCACAGGAATTTTTATCTGAAAAACAGAAGGTAACATCACAAATATCATTATTACTAGTACAATGCCATCATTACATATACAGTACCACCCCTAGCCCCTGCACCAAATACCATTGGAGTCATTTCCCTAATGACGCTGTGTTTGCATTAAAATAGACACAGAGTCAGTGTCAACATACTGGGAGTTCTGTTTTTGACTCTGAGGAAGACTGTGTGCGTCGAAACGTAAGCCAATTGCTGTACCAATTATAAAGTCTAAGAAGTACTCTGTGTGCTCTGGTCTTTCTTGGATCCAGTCCGCTTCAGAAGTGGCCCAGGATCTACTGCTGATGCTGTAGCATACTCTCTGGCTTCCAACCAACTGAGCAGCCATTCAGTCATTAGATCACGGTGTTCATGCCGCACATACACCATCCACAGGCCTGGTTGCTTAGAGACACCTTGGGGGCCAGGGGGCCACCCTGGTTCAGGCTTCAAGTGTAGCACTGACCTAGCCTGGTCATAAAACCAGCCTCTCGTACTACGCTGCATTTCATACAGAAAGTCTGGCTGTCCTCTATTGACAAACTTTTACTTCCTGGAGGTGCAGACTCTGCTGAGGTTTAAAACTGTTGCATCTGCCTTCACCTAATCGCCAACATGTGGTCGTGATGCATGCAGTTGGCCTGGCTGTAAGCCTGCTTACGCATTACAATTCAAATGTAGTGCAAAAAGTTGACGTCATCATCACTCACGAACACTTCCTCTGTCCAGTAAAGAGTCAACCATGTTAATTTAAGGAAACCCAGATTACCACTGTAGGGAGATAATAATCGAGCAGAGGTGCATAGGCAAGGACTTATAGCCAGGCTAGCACTGACCTGTGCTCTGGTGTGGTCCATTCGGTTATACCTGTCGGACAGGTGCAGGTTGTGGACCTTCAGTGGAGGTGCTCCCAGACTGGCCATGGCTGTCGAGTGCCCATTCAGCTGCTCCAGGGCCAAGCGGTAGTATTCTGCCTGCGAAAAATTCTCTGCATGCACACACAGATATATTAATGGTCTGTGTGTGTGTGTGTGTGTGTGTGCCTACTGCTTGAATGTGACAGTCTTGTTTGAATTCTCTATGTTCTCTGCATGCACACACAGACATATTAACGGTCTGTGTGTGTGTGTGTGTGTGTGTCTACTGCTTGAATTTGACAGTCTTGTTTGACCTGTCTCTTATTCATAGTCATCTAAATATTTACAAATGATAAGGCCAGAATTTGGCACAAGTGAACTCAGATGTGCACCTTGTGACCTGACCATTGGTTTCGGGTTGCACGGCAGCAAAGCAATAATTTATTAAAACCGATAACATCCGGACTGATGAGACTGAATAGCCTACACGTCAAGCTGTTTATGTTGTTGCATTAAGTGTATGCTTGTAATCGTGTTTTGGCATGTCTCCACCAACCCACAATGGCTTGGTCAATAAGCCGTATGTATGTAACGATAGGCTACTTACTCTGCATTAAATAGTACATCATTCCACAGCCACTTCCTGTAAGCATGGTCATAAATATGGCCATCTGGTGAAGGGCACTTGATCTCCCCATCCTTGCAAATCCAGAAATCGTTGACGAACTCTTCGACTGAATGAATCTTGTGTCCAACTAGGACAATCAATTAAAAGCTCTCCAAAAGAATCTGCGGTGAGATTCAAGAAATATACACACACAGGCCAGGGGAAGACACATTAAACGACATTGCTTTGGTTAGGTTAAAACTTAAAGGAAGCAGTTCAACTTATCAAGCCTGCACAGCAGTGTTCTCAAGTCTCACTCTTTGAGAGTGTGACACACGCATCTCAACGAGTTCACACGCTCACACGCCACACATGGTAGGCCTATTTCTCACTCTCAAAATGTTTCACCTCTCAAAAATAAATAAATAAATATAAACCCTTCTTCAATCACCGCTAGGGTTGCACGGTATACCGGTACTGACTTTGTCGGAGGCATTTGAAACGGTACTATATAGATAGTGGTGCAGGGCTTCTGCCATCACGCTGCAACTTGTGGACAAACCACGGGCGATAAGTGCCACATGGCAGTACTTCGGCTTAAAAACAAATGAGCAAGACGAGGTAATTGACGCTGATCGATGCACCATTGTATAAACGGTGTTTTAAAACATGCATGGCTAAAGGTGGAAACACCTCCAACTTAGCCACCCAGACCTGCACACTGAGTTCAGGGAATGACAGGTAATTTACTCATGACATGTACCCTTTTCAAAAGTAATAGTTCAATAGTTTTAAGTGCAACACATGATAGAGTTCTCAAACAGAAAAAAAACGCGCAGCTACCACATTTCATGTTTTGCAATATATTGTACATCCCAAAAGTTCGTTTCAGTTCATAATAGTCTTGCAATACACTACCAAAACCCAACACCCTAGCAGGCAAAGGTTCAAAGACGAGCTAATAGTCATTAAAAAATATTCAGTGTCAGTCAGCGTCAGTCAGGGAGCCTACAAGATCCATAATCCAGTCCGAGATTTAAGCAGTGAGCAGCAAACTTTCTCCAGCGTAATCCGTTTCAAAAATTAGACAGCAGAATTATCCGTATGAGTTTGTTGATCTATTGCACATAATGCATTCAGCACAAAAAGGCAACGGTAGTGTCAGCTGGAGAGAGAAAACAACACGCGCACGATAAAGCTCTCCAGACATTCATTCAACTGGATAGCCTACTTGACTCCGCCATGTTACTAGCATGTAGCATTCACGTTCGGATATAAACAAAAAAGGAGAGGCCAATTAATGAATTAGCGCCATACTGCAAAATGGCCACCCTAGGTATTACACCTAATAATAAGGTAAGACAGAGAGGGATTCGTATGTTAGACAGAACATACAAAAAGACTCTAATAAACTGACATATTCAAAGGGCAGAGGTTGCATAGTTAACATGCATGGTCTTTATAAATAACAAACTTTTACATACACATTTAGCCATTTAATATGTTAGAAATACTGGTAACATACCATTTAAAGACACTGGTCCTAGTTAAGACAGGCTGTATGTGATGAAAATATTGTTTAGGTTATGTATCTCAATATAAATCAGGCCTTAGCTTGTATGACAAATGTATCACCTTATTTATTTAAGTATCAAAAAGTACCCCCCCCCCCCCCCGCTTAAAAAAAAATCTCACTCCCACCGCACTTCAAAACTTGAGAGCCCTGCTGCACAGCTACATCGATATAGTTTGGTAGCGTCTGTATCATTTACTACACCTGAACACTGAGACATTAAAACGCTAAAACATTATGAAGTTATGTCGCATGCAGTAAACACGTACAGACCAACTGTACTAGGCTTTTGTGTCACTCACGGTTAAACAGTCGGTTTCTGTCATTTCATTCATGGGCGCAGCCATCTTGGTTCTTCAAAATGAACAAAACAAAATATATTGGTATGTATTACAAAAAAACATTTGAACGTAGATAAAGCATCGTTAATCGCATAGCAGTTTGCTAACTGTCATTGTTAAATGACCAGAAAACTTTATGCTTGCTACAGTCATACCCGATGGGCACGTAACAGTGACAACAAAAACGTCACTCATTACACTTTCACTACGCATGGACCCATACGGAGCCCCTGCTTTGCAAACCATCAAGTGCCATTCTAAACCAGAGACTGTAAATGTTCCAAACAAATGTGTTTTTTTCTTCCTGTGTACTGAGTTGTACCAAAGAGCATAGGTAGGAATCTAAGCTCTTTGGTTGTACTAAGCCGTAATGGACATTCCACATATCCCCAATGCTGCCTATTACCCAGAATTCTCTAATTTTCAAACAACTGTTAAAAGTAAATAATGATGGCGGCCAAAATGAATTTTACAGTTTGTATTGAAATACCTTTTGTTTAGCACTTTTACTTGGATTTTTAAAACTCAGATGAGAAATAAACAATGTACTATCTAAATATTCCACCACATATATTATTCATATCATCAGTTGACTGTCTAACGTTAATGTAAGCAAGTCCATTATCAGCCGAGTCAATATTGGCTGGTTGGGGGACATTTCAATTGGAAATCAGATTCAAAATAAACGCTTACTTGAACCCACAGTTTATGGGAGCTGAATGTGTCTATTTTCATGAGATACCTTTTTTTCACAAGGCAAAGCCTCATTTTAAGTGGAACAGCAACTATATGCGATAATAGGTTTGCGTACGCTAGCTTACGTACAGTAAGCTAGTTTTACATTCCTGCTCTGCTAACGTCATATCGTAATCTTTGATGACTTAAAATCGTGTTCAAAACCAGCATGTACAAAAGTTGCATTCACTCCATAGTCATATCTAATTCTCTTGTAGTCTATCATGCCAACAGATTTGTCAACTTTGTGCACAGTTTAGTGATAGTGCCCCACGAATTTGTAAAGTGTTGTCATGGTTTGCTACACATACACCTACAGGTCAAAATCAAAGATGCAGTTACAGTTACAGCTACGATTTGAGTATTTGGCAGATGCTTTCTCCAAAGCAACAGACAAATTTGTTTGTGTCAAATTATAAGCAGAATCTACTACAAAAATGACCAGAAACAATTTCTTTCTATTTAACTATTTTACCAGAAACAATTTCTTTCTATTTAACTATTTTAACTATTAGTAGCACTAAACTAAATTGGTGCAAATGTTGCAAAATGCAAAAGGGCTATATTTAAAAGTCAGTAAATCCAGTATGTTCAAGTCACATCCGAACGATCAGATTTTTTTTTTCGCGGATTGGATATTCAAGGGAGCGGTTGACGTTGCTGGGGCTCCGTAGTACCCATGTGAGAGTTATGAAAGTTGCAGCTAGGTGAGTCAACTGGCCAGTGTCCATAATACTCCTGTTCTGAAGACATTCACACGCATCAGCTTGAAGAAGTCTGATTGGCACCTTAGAAGAAGGTAAGTCGTGCAATGGAAGTCATGCATTTGCAAAGTACAGACTGTTTTAATTGTGCGCTGCCATTCTATCTGAGAGGACATAAACCAGCTAGCCGGCTAATTAGGGTGACCAAACGAGCGTCCTATGCTGGCCATCCTGGTTTTCATTGTTTTGCATTTCATTTGTATTATGCATGTATCCTGAAACAAGATAACATTTATTATGGGGAAGGCTACCTGGCTATAATATTTTTCTATCAATACAAAGAAGGCATACTTTAAATGTACTGAAATTATAAGACATCTTTGAGTAAACTTTGAGTATCATTTGTGGGCCGAGTGCCCTGGTTTTGGGTATTAAAAATATGGTCACCCTAAATTAACATCTGTAGAGGTAATATTTCCTCGACCCCCAAAAATGTGCTATCAGTACTACCACACGATATCTGTGTGGTAGTACTTCAGGGGGTAAGTAAGGATAAGGCACACAGCGTGCCTTTATGCATTAACACTAAAGTCACTGAGAGGGTGCAGCGTTACTATCGTTCTACAGTCCATGGTTACTATCCTGCAAGAAGGTATGCCGTCACTGTCAAGCACACCTGGGGCACTTTTCCTCTTTTTTCCCTTTTTTTAAGTCGTCAAATACCACCCTGCGTTCGGACAGGTTCATTTTGGGAAACCGCACAGTATTGGTTAAATGGTGTTATTACGATTACGTGGCATGGGGTCATAATATTAGCTTTATCCTATTGTTCTAGAGCAGTGTTTTTGTTTCTCTCTTCTCACAATGCAAGATGCCAAGCCATTCGAGGTGACGTCGATTTCAGAATTGCCGATGCTTCTGGTACTCCTGACGACTTTTAAGTCATCTTCCCGGTTATTATTCTTCTTTAGTCCTTGCGAAATACTCAAAGTCTCTAATAACCCTCGTTTGACACCTTGTACCATATGCATTATGGGACTGTTGCAACTGTTTGGTAGATTGTCTAATAGAAATACTTTCCGCATTATTGACAGTAAGGCCAAAATAACAGTGCACCCTTAGTGTCTTTGCTTATGTAACGTAAATGTCATTATCAGTAGCTTGCACTCACTGTGTTCCCAATGTATTGGCTTATTATTTCAGCAGAAATAACTACAAAGTGTCAGGCTGTCAGGCAGATGCTTTTTAATTCTTAAAATACATTAGTTCTCTTGAAACGTTGTTTCACACTGACAGTGTGTTACTACAAATTGTAGTGTTACACAGTAACAGATGTTATACAGTGCTGTGTTAAAGTGCTGTGTTCTCAGAACCACCCCCTCTGGTACCCGTTAGATAAGTCACTAGTTAAGTTCTTTTTCCCGCCAACTTGGCTGTTTTCAAACATGTGCCCAATGAAGGTGTGATGAATGAAAGAGAGGAAGTGAAGGAAGGAACTGTGGCTTTCTAGCTGGCTGTGGTATGTGTGATGAAGAAGAAGGTGTAATGCAGTGGCGTGCAATAACATTTACAGATTTTACAGGCAAACCCCCCATCCCCCCCCCCCCCCCCCCCCCTCTTTTCTGTTGCCAAAGGGAATAGATTAAAATACATGTACAGATACACGGTCTGCTTTTGCTTTTACGTCTTGCACTACTTTGAAACCTATCCATAGACAGTTGTATCATAATGTCCTCTTGAGGCAAACAGAGTACAGGTAGATAACACCACGATATGACTGCCAAAATGTAACCTGTGACTTTGTAGCCTGTTATCTCTTTCTACCTGTATGTGTTTGTGTGCTTGTGTTGTTGTGGCATTGCATTGTTATGACACTACGCCATTTCATTATTGCATTCAATTACTCCGATGCCATTGGACTGCAAGAAATGCTGTCTTGTTTGTGACCTTGCCAAACTGTAAAGCACTTTGAGCTGTATCTTGTATGTATGAACTGTGCTATACAAGTAAAGGTTATTATTATTATTATTATTATTATTGTGTGTCCTGCAGGCGACATGTTTGGTGTGGTGGTAGTGGGCATTGGGATAGCGGGGCGGGTGAGAATCAGGGACCTGCTGGCCCCTCTGCCCTCCAGCGCTGCAGAGAAGATGAGTGTGAAGGGGTTCGTCTCCAGGTAACGCACCCCTGCACCACACACACAAGTGCCCCCCGAGCTCTCTCTGGTCTGGACTCTGAGCCTCTCCCATGATGTCAATGAACTGAGTTCTTTTGCGCATATCACCCAGTTTGCCTAAAGAAGGTCATTTCCCTTTTTAATTTTAGGAAATGTATAGACGTGCTGACATCAGCAGCTGGTCACGACAGCCTTTGAATTAGTGAACTTAAGAACCTAAATGAGGAAGTAATCAAGTAACCAGTTCCACAAGACTGTCACAGAAAAAACGGAACAAAACAAAAACTTGATTTTGATAAATCAAGCGCCTTACTGTGAGACACTGCTGATGTTCACGTGTCCACATCACTTATGGTCTGTGTTGAATTAACGGTTACAATATATAGCACAAAATAACCCTTTGCCAATTCCGCCTTATTTTGATTTATTAGTCGGTTCGGCTTCCGCTATCCTTTTAAAATGGGTTAGTTTTAGAAAGCAAGTGCTCCGATTTTACTTACTAATGTCTTTATAAGGAAATCACATAAAACTTTATAAAGAAAATTTTCTTTATAAAGCCACCTCGTCTTTTTCAGATTTGTGTCTGACGCATCTAAAAAATACTCTGAGGACTTACCTTTGGTGTTAAATGTCTCTAGGTATGAAAAAAATAAAGGTATGAAAATAAAATGTAAAAAGAAAAAAAATCAAAGTCTTCTCTCATGCTGGTTATTACACAATCTTCTCGTAAGAGCTCAGTAACAGGTGTCAGAAAGCTCCAAACCTCAACTCCATACTTGATGCTTCCAGCTTGATACTGGAAACAGGGTGACTTCATGAATTTCAAAAGTGGTGTTATATGACTGCTCAGCACTGTGTGTGTGTGTGTGTGTTTTGTGTGTGTGTGTGTGTGTGTGTGTGTGTGTGTGTGTGTGTTTTGTGTGTGTGTGTGTGTGTGTGTGTGTGTGTGTGTGTGTGTGTGTGTGTGTGTGTGTGTGTAAAGGAGGACCCTGGGCGAGGAGCAGGGTGTGGCACAGGTGTCCCTGGAGGAGGCACTGCAGAGGGAGGATGTGCACGTGGCCATGATCTGCACCGAGAACGCCACCCACGAGGAGCACATCAGGCATGAGCCATAACTCCCTCCCTGTCTGTCTGTCTGTCTGTCTGTCTGTCTCTCTCTCTCTCTCTCTCTCACACACACACTGTCTCTTTCTGTCTCCTTCCCTGCCTCTCTGTCTCTCTTTCTTCTTCTCTCCATCTTGCCTTTTTTTTCTGTCTTTTGCGCTCTCCTCAATATGAACTATGACGATGCAGCAAGACTCTCCTATGGGCTATCAGTGCTGTATGGGTAATACAACTGGGACGTCTTATATAATTGAGTCATGAACAACATATTCTGCATGTGGAGGCTTGGACGGTATTTTGAAAACTCCATAGATTGGGGTATTTTCAAATACCCCACGCGTGATTTTTACCTCCGCCAAGGAGGTTATGTTTTCGCCGGCGTTGGTTTGTCCATCTGTTTGTTTGTTATTCGCATAACTCAAAAAGTTATGGACAGATTTAAATGAAATTTTCAGGTAAGGTCAGAAGTGGGCTAACTTAGAACTGATTTGTTTTTGGTGGTGATCCGGATCCATCTGGATCCAGGAATTTTTTAAAGGATTATTCTTTTGCTTATAACTCCACAAATAATGCCCACAATGTTTAGTAAAAAAATACAGTATAAGACCATCATAAGGTGGAGGCTTAAGCTGCCTTGGCAGAGGTCTGCGCTCTCCGAGTGCTTTTCTAGTTAATACTGTGATCTCCTATAGGACATAGTGAGGCATACTGAATTAGTTTGCTAATGTCAGAATGGTAGAGAAGTGCTGTCACTAATACAAAATAAGCAATTTATTACATTTCATACGACAAGTTGTAATAAAGAAACAATCCTGCAGTACATTAAATATTTTAGTGCTACTATGCTAGTCTGATGTATGACAAGCCGCCGAAATATATTGTGAAGTCTATATATCAGCAATACATTTAATAAATAGATCTTGTTTTACATATGTATGTCTTACTCCTTGTTGAGAGACTCTGTTGAAACTTGCTACTATGGAAACCCGCTAAATTGAGAGGAACTGAAATAAACTGAAATGTTGAGCTGCCACTGCCAAGTCATTTGCTTTGCAGTAGCAGTTGCAACAGATCAACCTAAGGTCAGAACGAAGCTTGCTTGCATTACCAATAAACTTGTTTCGCTTCGCTTTGCAGAGGTAGTTGCACCAGGTCAATCTAAGGCCAGGGCTAAACTTGCATATCGTTAGCTTGATAGCATAATTGCCTAAGTCATTTTTTAGTGTTTTTGGAAAACAAGAAAAAACACATTTTCTAAAAATCACATGCATATTTTTTATTGATATTTTCACAGAACATTCAAGTAGATGTGAGAGAAAGTTTGGAAAAAGAACCAAACCGAACATTATTTTTTTTATCAAATAAAGTGACTTAGGCAGATTATGCCTATGACTTAGGCAGTTTTTCTGAGAATATAAAATAAACATTACATCTTCTCAGCCATTTTGCATACATCAAAACTGCCTAAGTCAAATAGATTGTATAAAAACGGCCTAAGTCCAATGGTAAAACTGCCTAAGTCAAATGAATGACTTTTTTTTTACTTTTATGAGTGTTGTGATTGGCCAATGACATAGGCAGACAGACAGGATGATGCAGAAGTGGTAGGGGAGTAAAGTTATGCAAAAATCTCAATTTGACCAAAAAATGACTTAGGCAATTATGCTATGAAGCTAACGATGTGTAACAAATAGAGCTTGTTTTGCAAGAAGGGTGTGTACCAAGCCCGGCTGAAGTTAGGAGATCAGCTCAAAAACATAAGAATAGGCTGGGCTAGAAGACAAGCTGGTAGGAATAGTATAGAAACCCAGGGGGCATAGACAGCCCAGACCCCTTCTTTTTGACTTTTTGCTGCATAACAGCATCGAAAGTGATACTTCAAGCGTCCTTCTCAAATGAGAGACGTTGACGAAGGAACGTTGTTCTAAATAAAAGAATTATAGGTGTGCCCTCTCAAATAAAAGAAATAGCCTAAAATAAGAATTCATTCTCCATCCATAATTGAAACTGCCTTCAATTGGGAATAAAAAGTATTGTCAGCCGGGCGGAAGTCAAACCAACCTTAATAAATAAAATAGTACAGGATTTCTACTGAAATTCAACACTCCTAACTAGTGCTTTCTCCTAAAGATTGGGTTGTGTTGTGTGTTGTTTTGTGTTGTGTTGTGTGTGTGTTGTATTGTATATTGTATCGTGTTGTGTGTGTGTGTGTGTTGTATTGTGTATTGTATCATGTTGTGTTGTGTCATGTTGGAATGCAGGACGTTTCTGGAAGCAGGGAAACACGTGTGTGTTGAGTACCCCATGACCCTCAGCTACAAAGCCGCCGCTGAACTCCATGACCTTGCCCAACAGAAAGGTCAGTCCATCAGAGGTCACTATTGGGTTAACTGTGTGTGTGTGTGAGCGTGTGTGTGTGTATGTGTGTGTGTGTATGTATGTGTGTGTCTGTCTGTGTGTGTGTGTGTATGTGTATGTCTCCGTTGAGACACATTGTCATTGTGGGAGTATTACTTTGTTTCTGCTAGCTTTTGTTTAGATAATGATTTGTCCTTATGGATTTACCACTGTGGATGTGATCTTTTGGGGCCTAAATAACTGTGTGTGTATGTATATGTGTATGTGTGTGTGTGTGTGTGTGTGTGTACACTGCACCTTTAAGGCTTGATCCTGCATGAGGAGCATATTGAGCTGTTCACTCCTGACTTCAAGCAGCTGAAGAAGGACGTGGCAGGGAAGACACTGGAGGAGGGCTTCCTGCACTTCACAGGTAGGCCATGAGGAAATGGCCCACCCAGGGGTGTTCTCCATTTATTTTTTTGTTAGATTTTCACAGACATTAAGAACTTCTTTGGAGTGTAAAAAGCAAGTGTAACTGTCTGTGCATGACCACCATGTGATTTAAAGTCGATTTTTTGTAAGTCGCTTTGGATAAAAGCGTCTGCTAAGTGTAATGTAATGATACAGGGATGATTTAAAAAAAAATAAAAACTGAAACCGTGTCATACAGTATCATAGCAGTGAAGTTATACTATAGTCTCTCACTGTGTATCAAAGTCAAAGTCAAAGTCAGCTTTATTGTCAAAGACCATATGTACAGGTTGCACACACAGAATTTGAAATTGCCATGCTCCCTAGGCCCACAGTGAACATTAAGCATCTTATAAACAAGACAGGAAGACATGATGACACATAATAATGTAAACATAGTAAACATATCATATCATGTTATCATGTCATAGTAAACATAATAATGTATCACGACTAATCAACGCTAAACAGCTCTCGCTCCATGACCCATCCCATTGTTTTTTTGAGGCTAAAAAATTATGTACCTCAGTTAGTTTTTAATCTTCATGACCAACCATACACCTGTGTGTGTGTGTGTGTGTGTGTGTGTGTGTGTGTGTGTGTGTCCTGCCCCCACGGCTGCATCTCCTCTTTGACTTGTTCTGCAGGGGGGGCGCTGAAGCCGGACTTTGGCTTTCCAGCCTTCAGTGGCATCGCCCGGCTCACCTGGCTGGTAGACCTGTTTGGAGAGCTAAGCGTCACCGGTGCCACCATGGTGGAGAACACGGAGAAGAGCTACATGAAGATGACGGCACAGCTTCAGACCAAGGACCAGAAGTAGGTCATCCGAACGAGTGAACGAAGAGGCAGAGAGCTTAGGACATGTCGTGCACTCTTGGAAACAAGAGCGAGTACTGTGTGTGTGTGTGTGTGTGTGTGTGTGTGTGTGTGTGTGTGTGTGTGTGTGTGTGTGTGTGTGCAGTATGTATGTGTGGTGTGTGGTGCGGTGTGTGTATATATATGTGTGTGTGTGTGTGTGTCATGGCTAGAAATAGAAGCCATGTATTTCGTCTGGGCACTGGTAACTGTCTGTAGTGAAGCACATTACAAGTGTTCGCACGTCAGAGTGCCTGATGAAGTGCACTGATAAAAAGCGTGTCTGGCTGGGTCGCTGGCGATGGTCCTGGGGTGCAGTCACTGTAGCAGTGACTGTGTTTTAGGCGATGTCTGCTGACAGCCAACCGCCTGGGGTAATGGGCAGTAGCGGTTTTAGGCATGGGCTCCACAAGTGCTTGGGGAAAAAAAATAAAAATAAAAGACTCCGTGTATCATATCGCTGCAATCGGCACATTGGCGCCCCCTAAGTGCAGGAGCCCTGTAACTGGCAAGAGCCAATCATCTGCCCAGCGATACAAACCGCGTTCCAATCATGTTGCAGTGTTGTGCTCCACTGTAACACATAATTTTAAACTCTTAGAGTATCTCACAAAAGTGAGTACACCCTTCACATTTCAGCAAAAAAAATTCTATATCTTTTCAAGTAGTAGTTAGTGTAAGGCTTGTGTAGCCTGCTTTTGTGGCCTGCTATTTAAACAAAAATGTCTGTGTGTAAAGTTGTTTTCAGAGGACAGTAACTGAATGCTGCTACACAAGCTTTACACTGACTACTCAAAAACATATCAAAGTTTTATTTCTGTAGCATTGTCCCTTGAAAAGATATACAACATTTTTTGTTGAAATGGGAAGGGTGTACTCACTTTTGTGAGATACTGTATGTAGAGTACAGGTGTTAGTATGTGTGTCCTCTGTGCACCAAACTTGCACAGGCACAGATTAAATGGGGATGAAAGAATTGTGCTGTACATTCTTCATTACGATCTACAGCAAAAGAATAGCAACACAGCTTAACAATAATACTGTAATATCACACTAAGTAAAGTAGGGACATGGTAGGAACACTAAGTCAGTTAAATAAGTGATAATATAGTGATCGTAAAGTCTTTAATAAATTGTTGAATTTATTTATTAATCGATTCACTCATTCACTTATAAACTCATTGACCTATTTAGTCCTTCATTCCAATGCTGTATGTATAACGATTTCCTCCTGGCGCAGGCCCATAACATGGATCGAGGAGCGGGGGCCGAACCTCCCGCGGGTCAAGAACATCAACTTCCGTTTCGACTCGTGCACCATGACGGAGATGCCGAGCGGCACCAGGGAGCCTGTGGGTCTGTTCATGCAGGACATGGTGCTGTTCGCCCAGAAGCTCACGGGCCAGATGCCCCCCGCACAGGCCCAGACCGAACGCAAGAGGGTGCTGCACTGCCTGGAGCTGGCCGACCGCATCAAGCAGCTTAGCCAAGCCACTGTCTGAGAGAGAGAGGGGGGTGAGGTGAGGTGTCTGAGAGGGGGGGGGGGTGAGGTGAGGTCTGTCTGAGAGAGAGGGGGGTGCGGTGCGGTGAGGTGAGGTGAGGTCTGTCTGAGAGAGAGAGAGAGAGAGGTAGGTATGACCTTCACCTTCACCTCTATGCCCCCCCCAGCCAGCCACATCAGGGAGAGGGTTGTTTTTTTTTTTTTTTTTTTTTTTTCCTCGGTAGGTCTGTCCCTATGCGGACTCAGGGGTGTGTTGAGGGTGGGGGCTGGAATGTGTAAGACTTAACTTGAAATTTTAATATAAAATGTAACACCATAACATGCAGACTTTGCTGGCCTAAAAAAAGAGATACACTTAACATAAGACTGGATTTCCCAACATAAATATAAGTTAAGTATAAGTAAACATAATGATATTGGAAAATGTCATCCATTCATGTCTTCCCAATGTTTTTATTCTTTTGGGGGGGGGGCTGGGACATTCCTGTGGCCACAGCCCCGTTTACTTCCGTGTTTATGCCCGAGTGCTGAGTGTGACAGAGTGCTTTGAGGTTTGGCCCAGACCCAGAAATACATCTGCCGTTTTTATCTTTCATCTTTTTTTTTTTTGCCACCAACACAGGAAGGATAATTTAAATTCCTTTGAATAATATACTTTTGCCCTTCGGTCAACACAAAACCCATTGACAGATTGATTCTGTATGGGTTATACTGAATGTGCCAAAGGGACATTTTTGTTACATATCTGTCTTGTTTCATTGTTTTGGAAAAGTCTGTTATCATGGAAGGTGCGAGGATCAGAGACCATATTATTATTCACCGTCACCTCGTAGCGTTCTGTTAAATTCATAACATACTGACACAACTAAAAATGTAGTTCTTGACAACAATCAATCGTGAGCAGTTTCCACACAGAAACCAACCGTGACTGCATCTTAACTGAACTAGTGCCTTGTCAGCAAGCGATCGTTGAGTAAATACACTCAGCCTGTAAAGTATTTTGAATCTCGATTTAGCCCCGACTGTGAAGTTTTTTTTTTATGGTTTGAATTTCTACCATATATTTAAACACTACATTATAGGTCAATATCCCTGTGTGGTAGGGCACAGCAGAGACTCACACATGTGAGTCAGTGCATTTTGTCTGAATGCTATGCTGTCCTGTCTGTCTGGTCTGAAGGGAAACTATGAAAGGGAGTTTTGAATTGTTTACCAGGAACATAACCATTGGAATTAGATATACTCATATTGTTTTCTGTATCATGTATAAATGGGTGTCAATTTTGTATCCATACTAATAAATAATAGTGCCTGCAGTACTGTGCTGGAGTTTCTTGGCATTTGGTTGAGCACTGTATTATTGTTCAGAAAGCTATAACAGGTATTTTCCTACTGGGGAGAATATGAAACCATGTTGTTGGCGCCACACACACACACACACACACACACACACACACACACTTAATGTTGTCTTCTGATAAGCCCTTTGGAACTGCTTCACTTACTGTAGATGTATTCCTACTCACCATTGAGTGCAGATCAAGACAAACATTTAACCAGTTAAAAAAACATGGGCTACAGATTATGTTTTTTGTTATCATGTTGCCATGGTGAAGGCCCTTGGTTGTAAGTGGACCTATCAAACCTGCACATTGTACATTGTACATCTAGGAAAAGAACCAAAGCAGATTATGAGTAGTGTGTGAGAAGTACAGGTTACATTACATTACATTACACTACACTTAGCAGATGCTTTTATCCAAAGCAACTTAGAAAAGGAGGACATAATAAGCTAACAGAGGTGTAGAGTTTCACACATGAATATGTAAGCACAAGTGATTCATTTCAATGCAACCTTTATTTATGACAACTTAAATGCTCACAAACCCTTTTTTTTTCAGAAACGGGCAACTCTTAAACAACTTCGTTCTTTAAGACCCTGGCTTTCACTTAAGCTGACTTTGATTTACAAATGTACAATATGGTCAGTTGCACTAAACAATTACGATTGATTAGTGATCGAGACCGTTCAGACCAGTCTCCTGCTGCTGGAGTGTGTTTGCTGTCCTGATGCTGAATACCTAATACGCGTGCATGGCCACTCCCTCAGCACCTGTACGTTCAGTTCTGCCACCAACCGTCAGGGTAGGGTAGGGTAGGGTAGGTTTCATCATCATCATTACTTCTCAGTCTGTCTTCAAAAATGGTTAGGGAAGAGGCAGATGTTTGTACAAAAGTAACAAATTCCATAAAACAAACAAATAAGTTAGAATGTGTTCACGAGAGAGAAAAAAAAAATCTACTATACACAATCACATACAAAAAAAGCTAAAAGCATCAGACAGATGAGAGGGGGGAAACGTTAAAAACCGTTCGCTACACATAATGATGGCAGCCGCAACAGACGGTGCTAGATAAGGGGTCTAGTACATTAGTCCCAGAAAAAAACTGACGGAAACGTAGAGGCACGTCTGCACACAGCCTCACTCAGAGAGAGCAGAGATCCAGCACAGAATCAAACAACCTGTCCCCCAACATAACATAATTACAACATAAAACTATGGCAGGGCTAAAGGAATTGGATTTTTTTTTTTTAAAAGAAGGAAAAGAACAGGTTACAAGAAAAATGCGTTCGTTTTCAGTCTGAGAATTCTCTCTGCTGAACATGGCGACAGCTCTGTTCCCACACAGTGAAATGTCTCTTGGCAACAAATAGGTGACCACCCTTCCAGAAGATTCTCCTGAACTGAGGAAGTCTGCTGTCGGGCATCCATGTTGGCCTGTGCAAAGGAGTACAGGAGTGTGTGTGTGTGAGTGAGAGAGAGAGAGAGTGACTGAGAGAAAAGTGAGAGAGTGTGTCAGTGAGAGAGTGAGAGACAGCGTGTGTGTGTGTAGGTTTCTTCTGCCTCTTTTAGAAGCCATGTGGCCTTGGGCCTCATTCCCCTCATGTGGATTTCTGCCTGTAGTGGAGAGTCAGGTCACCGCCACTCTTCCAGATGAAGTGCTTCACTGTGCGCAGGTCCATGTTGGGATCCAACACCTGCCAGAGAGATACAGAGGGGAGACACTGACCTTTGACCTTTAGAGAGTTTAGGGAAAATCGACCCGTCACTAGATGACCACCAAACATCGAATATTATTCTCACCTTCTCATGTGTGTTAACCATAAGCAAACTATCCCAACTAATCCTCTCCCAATTAGGATTTAGATTTAGGGTTTCCATACAACACTACAAGGTGCTACCCACCCCAGTAGCGGTTTTAGGCACGGGTGAACAGGGCAGCCACCCAGGGTACCATTTCATGGGGGGCTCCATGAGTGCTTGAGGAAAAATAAATAAATAAAAGACTCTGTATCATATCGCTGCTATCGGCTCATTGGCGCCCCCTAAGTGAACTGCAGGCACCCTTGCTTGCTGAGAGGTGGTCTCGCCCGGGGAGAAAAATACTGTAGAACCGCCACTGCTAACCCCACTGACCTGGTCTTGGCACATGAGCTCGATCTTCTCTTCGGCCACCATGGCCATGTCCTCCTCCTTCTCCGGCTCTCCTGGCTTGTCGCTGGTGCCGGACGAGCTTGTGGTCTGCACCTCCATGTCCAGGTTGATGATCTTCTCGTACACGTGCTCCATCACCTTCCTCACCTGGAGCATGTCGCTGGCTGACAAACGGTCCCTGGGGAATAATAATGAATGCCAATGAGACACAGTCCTCTCATCAGGGGTCAATCCCAGAATAATGAATGCCAGTGAGACACAGCCCTCTCCACCAGGTATCAATCCTGGGTACAGAAAGTAAAAATCCTGCCACGTTTTCCTTTTAACACAGGTGACTGCAGTAGCTGAGTAGCTGACCTGCCCGTCTTGAGTGGTCATTATGATCAGCTGCCTCAGAGCTGGTTGGATCAAATTTGTGGCAGGGATTTTACTTTCTGAACCCGGGATTGACCCTGCTCTCCGATCTCTACTCTACTCTCAACTAAGTGAAAGTGGTTGAAGAGTGTATTTTCAAGCACTATATACACCTTTCACCACATACAGTATTCTTCTGTACACCATTTAATTAAATTCTGTTTTAATTACTGTTAGCAGACCTAGTGGTTCCTGTGACACTAGCATTTCACAACAATGACATTTCATGGCAATATGTAGTAATACATAGTGATCATGGTGATAGTGGTCATGGTGATAGTGGTCATGGTGATAAGGTGAATTCTCCTTACTTCTTCAGTGTTTTTGCCCCTGAGGATGAGTGTGGCTGGAGGTAGAAGGGGATTTTGTTGAACTTTGGCATATTTTTCTGAGAAGAGAAGAGCAGCGTTAAAAAAATACTCATTAGTATAGTTGTCACAGCCTCAAAGACTTGTGAAGTTAAGGGCACTTTTTAAAGTCTGTAACCCTTAACAAACAAAAGGGCAATGTTATGGTGATTTATACATAATTTCATGGTAAAATAAAAAAAATGTAACCACATGTTACAAGTAATTACCGTGCAGAACAACTTATTTTACAATTACCATTTCATTATACATTCAAATCAAAGCGGTATTATTACTGTTATTGTCTAGACACTGCACAGTAATTACTTGTAATATGTGGAAAAAAATGCTATCAGTAAATTACATATAACTTGCCTTGAAATTACCCACTTAGTACTGATCTGTAAAGTAAAGTGTTACACCAAGTAATGTTGATGTCTGTGTAAAAATTTCAACAGTTCATCAGAGAATGACAGGACACCTACATCTACAGTGATGTCGATCACCCACGGAGGAACAGTCTCGTTTAGTAGCACTGACTCAGTCTCTCCCCCTGAGTCTCGACACAGCAACCTACAGGAGAAGAATAGCCTCCAGTTAGCTTGAGGCTAGCCTGCCTGATGTGGCTGTTACAAAGAAATAGCATGCAGCAGATACACTCTTCTACACTGCATGTTTCCAGGAAAGAGAGCACGGCTAAATAATGTTTGACTAACAGCAGTCATCACAGTCAAACAGGCTCCTGAGATGAAGAGGTGACACACCTGAAAAGTGTCCTGCCCCCTGCCTCCCCAAAGATGACGGGCGTATGTGGAGGGACCTGGAAGTAGCCATTGCCTCTAGGCATGCGGCCCTCCTGGTCCCCATTTACTGGAGAGAGAGAGAGAGAAGCAGAGGGAGAGAGAGAGAGAGAGACAGAAGAACAGACAGAGAGAGAGAAAGAGAGCGAATAGATCAACTCAGGTCAAAAAAAGAGGGAGAAAAACAACATGATCAGGTGGACACCAGTGCCACTGATGGAAAGCTACTTCATTTAAATCCATTTATCAAATTAAAGATGTCTATCTGGGTGTCATTTTTATTAGGACAGCAACTGTCACTTTAATACACAGCAACCTGGAAGGTGATCACAGGCAGTACCAATGAATGGTTTCAGATAGAATCATCCAGTTGTGTGCCACCTTGACCCTTGCTATGTCACCCTTAGCACATGGGCTTCATAATTAGGTTCTTAATTCCATAGTGACAGGACTAGAGTGCGGGAGAGGGTAGTGTGGGACGTTACCATGGTGCAGGTCGCTCTCCTCATCATCCATGGAGACGATGTGGGTCCTGGGCCAGAACTCCAGCAGGGCCTGCAGCAGCAGACCGCCCAGGTTCACTACAGAGAGAGAGAGAGAGAGAGAGAATGGATAAATGGAAGGAGGAAGAGAGCGAGAGAAACAGAGAAAAAGAGATTGAAAAATGGAGGAAGGAAAAGGGAGAGAAAGAGAGAGATGAGGATGGAGAAATGGAGGGAGGGAGGGAGAGGGAGCATGGGAGAGACAGGGAAAGGGAGGTAGAGAAGGAGAGAGAAAAGAAAGAAGAGAGAAAGCAACAGCAGAGTGAAAAAGAGGAAAGATAGAGAAAGAACAAGCAGGACAAGCCGGTTTAGAGCTTGAGCATAGTTTCCATGAAATGATATGTTAATCTTCCAACGTTTGGTCACTTAAATGTCAAGCTACCCCAGCCAATGCGTCATTGGCTGGGGGAACAAACAAAGCAGCTCTCAGCCAGTGACTGTGATAAACAGCTTAATGTCAGGCGTCTGTCCTCAGGTGCACTTAAACAAATGACTACTCAAGCAGCAAGCAATAAGCATTTGAGCCTCTCAGAGGGTTGTTGTTTTTTTTTTTCATTTGTTCACTCTTTTTTTAACATTGATGTTTGTTGGTAAAAACACAAAAGACTTTAATGTAAACCTACACTTTGGGTCTGAGCCATCTGGACTTGAGAAACCTGTATCCTTGGCAGACACCCAGGCAGCAAAGCAGTCACCCTCATCCAGAGTGATGGTCAGCATCTATCATGCATGGGAAACACACTCATTCATTATATCTATTATAGTGCCTCTTATGAAGGCGTCTTTTAAAACCAACATTATGTAAGGCAAAGTCAACTGACAAAATGTGCAATATTGTACAACTTACTGTACTGTATGCAAGTTACCAATTCCTTTTTTAATTATATGTTATTTAAAAATTCTTTGCATGTCTTGGTTGTGGTTATATGGTTATATGTGGTCTAATACCAGAAATGTAAAAAGTACTTTGATGGGGGAAAAAAAAAAAAAAAAAACCTACCCCTGTTTTGAGATCCACTGAGAACCAGTTTGGGACATAGACCATCTTGAACCGTTTTTTGATCTCTTCATCAAAATCCACTTTACCAAGGTCCTCAACTTTACAAGCCTGTCAAACACAATCATTATACACGTCAGAATAATCCTAAGCAGAGTAGACCAGCTTGCTTGATACTTGGCGTGTCCCTTACCTTCAGGACATCCCAATAGGCCACGTTATTATTGGTGTCTTTGGTGAGAATGTGTCTCTTGTCATTCAGTATGTGACACTGGACTATGCTGGCACCACCTGAAACACACACACCCAATCATACTCTTTTCCAGAAAGCAGAGAACCTACCTACATACTGTAGGCGAGGTACATTGTGGCTTTTTGGCCTGAAAAGCATGTACGTGTTCTCTGTATGCAAGTTACTGTGTTAAACAGTGAACAGTGACTAGCTCTCTTTGCAGCATATGTGGCTAACACCTGCTGGACCTTCCTGTCTGAGCTGCCTCACCTCACCTGTCTGCGCTGCCTCACCTTTGATGACCTGCTCAGACTGCAGGCACAGTGGGGTCAGGGGGGCACTGCAGTCGTTGTCATAGTCACCAGACACTCGGAAGTTATGCATGCCCTTCAGCGACTGTCAGGAGGAAGAGGGAGGAGAGGGAGGAGAGGTTAGACAAAGACACACTTAACTCATGACCTGCAATGACTTCAAGAGCCCGGATGAGGAGGAAACATTTATTACACATTTTAAGATGGGTTGGAGCTTACTGTAACACTTAACCAAACACAAATAACTGGTCTATCAAGAAATCTGAAAAACACCGTTTCGATTCACCCATTTCTTTGTAAATAAAAATGGACTTTAAAATATTTTCACATTCTACAAAAGAAGCCGAGATCGTTCTAGAAGACTTACCCATTTGTTGACTGTTGACTTGGTGGTACAGACCCAGAGGGCAGGAGGTGGATCAGCTGACCTGTCCAGCTCCATCTAAGTAAGGACAACAAGTACAGAAAAGATAAACAAGGGCTCATAGTCAACGTTATGTAATCCTGTTGCTGAGCAACATTAGCAACAGATGTTGTTTGGCATTATTTTCACAGAGATATGCCAACACATTTTTTTATCAGCAGAACTTTACATGGTGCGCCACATGGTTCTATCATGCAGTCAAAACATTAGGAGCCTACCATATTTTAACAAGTTGATACCTGCATTGCCATAGTAACTGTGAGACAAAAATGTCCCAATATCATTGAAAGCACCCTTACAAAAGGATTAATAAAAGTTTTAATCTATTCTATGCCATTGCACTCAGATTTGGACTGTTTGACTGATTCTGGTAGTAGTGCATTTGGCAGCAATGCAACAAACTTGCTGACCAGGAATGCAAACAAATGTCAGTGTAAATTGACGTAATGAAGTGGAGAGAGACAGAGACAGAGACAGAGAGAGAGAGAGAGAGAGGGAGAGGGAGAGGGAGAGAGGGAGAGAAAGAGAGAGATGGAAAAATGGGAGGCAGGGAGAGAAGGAGAAAAAAATATATTGAGAAATGGAGGGAGGAAGAGAGACAAAGAGAAAGAGAGATGGAGAAATGGAAGGAGGGAGAAGGAGCATGGGGGAGACAGGGAACAGGAGGTACAGAAGGAGAGAGTGAAAGCAACAGAGTGAAAAGGAGGAAAGACAGAGAAAGGACAAGCAGGACAAGCCGGTTTAGACCTCGAGCATAGCTGTCATGAAATGATATGTTAACCTTCCAACGTTTGGTCACTAAAATGTCAAGCTATCTCAGCCAATGACACACTGACTGTTTGTGATGTCGTCTAAAAGTGCTGAGGCACCACCCCTGCAATGCTATACTGTGCTGAACATTATCTCATGACATACAGTAAGCAGGCTGCATTTAAGTCCTGTCCTACTTAGACCTACCATGATACACTGTTAGACCGCATAACTCCACAGCAAAGTAGAATCTTTTTTTAGACACAGTTTTTTTATATAGTTCACGTGTTATAACCACACCAAGCACATTTTTCACTTTACTAAGGGATTTAAGTTAGCCTGGGGGCCTGAGGGTCTGGCGCCGGTCTCACTGAAATGGCTGGTTGTAGGCAGAATCCTTCCTAGCCAAATCAGTGCACAGAGCAAGTGTTCATGAGCGTTAGTTGTTAGTCCACTAGTTTCCGGAAAGCTTCGTAACTTCCTTCACGTTAATGTTTGGGTAAAGGCAGATCCAATCTTTTTAAAATTTCAGTAGAGCCCACACCTCCAGGAAGAAAAAACATTTCTCAATACAGCACAGCCAGACCCTCTGTACAAAATGAAGTGAAGTACGAGGGGCTGGTTTACCAGGCTAGATTTAACACTACACATTGTGTGCTTTACTTATTTGTATTATATACAAGCCTATTGTACTTTTTGCTATGTTTATATTGTTATGTTTTGTCATCATGTCTTATGTCTTATTTATAAGATGTTTAATGTTCACTGTGGGCCTAGGGAGCGCTGCAATTTCAAAGTCTGTGTGTGCATCCTGTATATATGGTTTTTGACAATAAAGCGGACTTTGACTTTGACTTAAGTAGCTGTGAAAAAAAAGTCAGCTCTACTTCTCCTTCGTGCTCCCTCCCCCTCACCCCCTCTCTCACCTTCAGCACGGAGGCCTTCTCTTCACAGATGAGCACTCGGATGTCAGGGTTGCGCAGGTCGGTGCAGTAGACCTTGCGGTCACGACCGCCAGAGTAGACGTGCGTGAAGGCCTCATTGGCCTGCAGGGCCCACACGCCCTCGTCGTGAACCCTGTACGTGGCAATGCACCTCTGCTGGCCCAGAGACCACAGGCGGATTGTGCCATCCGAACTGCCCGACAGACACTGTGTAACACGGGGAAAAACGAGACAAGATGGATTCAGGATAAGTGTTACGTCCTCCTGCCGCTAGGTGTCACCATCACATTCCACCCTACCATGGCTGCGTTAATTGTGTTTCAGGTGCCTTGGATGGACCTTCCTACTTATGTTGGGGTGGCAGCCTGACGTCTCTCTCTCCTGGGTGGTTGCATCCTCGATACACCAGCACCTGTTTCTCCCCCATTTGACTTTTGATTCCCCATGTTTGCCTTAGTTAATCCCTCATCCATTTTGTCTTACGTTTCTTTATGTTTTTGTAAATAAAACTACCCCTAGACTTTACGAGCCCGGTGACTTGTGTCATCTTTGTTACACTTAACATCCAGTTTGTAACAATAGGGTAGGACCAGATGATAAAGATTTTCTATTACAAGAAATTTTTATATCATGAAGATGATAAAGACTTTGTAATACAACCAGAACCATAAACAGCAAGGCTTTTTAAACCATGTACTCGTGTACCAGTGTGCTGATGAAATACTTGCCTGAGTGCCATCTCTGTTCAACAGTAATGTTTTCACATTGTCTGTGTGGCCTTTCAGCTTCATGAGTTTCGCACATGTTCGTGGATCCCATACCCTTAGCACCTGAACAGAACAGACAATAATCAGTTGATGAATTACACTCATACATAGATAAAGGTAGAATACATTACATTAAATGACAAACTTCTCATACACAGAGGTGGGACACCCAGCATCAGAAAGTAAAGGACTGAAGACACAGATGGCAAGTTGTTGACATGTTGATGTGAACAGCATGCTAGGCTCCTAATGTTTCAAGTAAAATGACAGAACTAAGTTGTGTGTTGATGTGGAAATTCTCCTCATAAAAATGTGTTGCCTAATCTCAGTGGGAAAGCGCCCAAACAGCATCTGTTATCAATGTCGTCTAGCACCACTGCTTAAAAAGGCTGCTCTGTGTATCAACTCAACAGTCCTATGATGTATTTATTTAATATATTTACAAAACCAGCTAATTCTAAATAGCATCACAGATCTCCAGCCAGGTAGATGAGACAATTCATAAAATCAACTGTTTAAAATGCACAGCAGGAGCCAATACATGGCAGGACCTTTACTTTCTTAAGGCGGGCTTTCCTTTACATCTTTGTTTCTGTGAAGGTCATTTTGTATTTTTAAATGAGATCAGCTCTCAAACCTTTTCTGTTGAGCCAGACACAATGACTGTGCCCATCTGGTTCATGGCAAGACTGTAGATGGAGTCCTTGTTTCCGCTTAGGGAGGAGGCTGTAGCAAGAGAACACGACCAAGAAACCAGAGCATTAATACAAAAAGCCATCTGCATTTAAAAAAAACCAAAAACACTCAGAACTAAAACAGTGAGAGCAGTAAAGGAATTCTAGAGGTCCTGAACAGAAGTAAAAGAATGAAAACTGAAATTCAAGTCTCTCGGTGCTGCCACAATGAGGCAGATGTGGAAAGCACAAATGCTAAGGGACAGAAGCCCTAAAGGCCACAAGACTGACGGACTAAAGACGGACTAAGTATTGTCTGTGTCTTGCTTGTCTGTGTACTGTGTCACAACAGTGCCTCTTCACAGTTCCCTTTATTCATGATGTGGGTGTGAAAAAGGGTGAGCTCGCTATACTTGTTAACTGGCTGAGTTAATTATTATGTTTGTCATCATGTCTTCCTGTCATGTTTATAAGATGTTCAATAATATTCACTGTGGGCCTAGGGAGCACTGCAATTTCAAATTCTGCGTGTGCAACCTGAACTATATGGTTTTTGACAATAAAGCGGACTTTGACTTTGACTTAACTATGCATGCTGTTAACATTTACATTAATGAAAACATTACTCCCCAGTAGTTCCAAAAGGTGTGTACCGGTGTGCGTGTGTGTGTGCGTGCGTGTGGGTGTGTGTTTTTATGCACATTAACCCTTCTCCACACCCATCTAAACACTTAATGAGGGCAAGGATGCATGTGTGCTGAACTCGGGAGTCTGGGAAAGGAGGAAACATAGGAGGCTTCTCACTTGTGACTGTGTTGTTGGAGGCAGTGAGTGCTGTAAGGGTGTTGACGTCCCAAAGGAAGATCTGTCGGTCCAGACCAGCTGAGGCCACCAGCTCCTTGTCCTTGGCATACGCTAAGGCTTTCACATAGTCCTGTTGGATGAAATGCTGTATGTCACATATCACCAATTTCACTCCATGTATCACCAATTTCGTTGCATATCCTACCCCACCCAGTATTTCTATGCAAGTGACGATAAACCATCCTTGTATCCTTGCATCTGATACATATTTTTTTAATCACTGTTCACAGTAGAGGGGTGACTAGTCTTAGCTTAGGTAATTATTACTGCCACACAACTATACTGTATTTGATAACTGCTGTTTGAAAAGCAAGTCAAAGGTTTCATTAGAGTATACACAGATGTACATTACTTATATTAATGAAGTGCACAGCATTAAGAGGCACACCAGTTTTATTTTAGACGCTACACATCTGCTTTTTTTAACGCATGCAGTAACATAAATTTAAGTACAACCTTGTGGGTTCGCAACGTTGACATGCAGAAGCCTTTGTGTGCATTCCACACCTTCACTGTGGTGTCTGAGGAAGCTGATATCACTGAATAAAAACAGCATTCACAGATATAAGAGCGGAGCATGGCAAACATATGCACGTCTCAGCTATGCTCATATTCGTCATAAACGGTTATTAGCCATGCTTCGTACAGTCTGGTGATGAGAGACAAAATGATGATGCGTTCACTTACACGTCTTCCCGTTACAACACAGAACAATATCGTTGACCCAATCTGTGTGGTGTTCCATTGATGCTATATAGGGTTCCTGCAGAATTAAGACCGAGTGCTTTAAGCAAGACCTTTGGTGAAACCAGTGGCTGTGCCCTTTAAGTGTAAAGAACTGTAATATCGTGCAAAATGTCAGGAAAAAAAGAGAGCAAACCTTGTGCTGATTGACACTCCATATCCTGATAATGGAGTCCCTTCCTGCCGTGAAAAGTCGGTTCAAAGTATTGTCTAGCTGCAGCGCATTTACCCCATTCCGATTGTATTTTTCGACCTCATCTCGAATAACATAGGACACCTGGGAGAGTGGATAATACATGAAGTGCATTGGTTAGTGCGTATTTTCAGGTCCTCTCTACAACTGACCATGAATAAGTAGCAGATCCACTCACGTAAATTGCTTTGTCTGGGAACTGTACCACAACAAAAAAAACACCCTTTTCGCATTTCCTGTACCCACTTTCCACTTGACAATATACGTTTCATAATTGATGGCTGCAAAAGCCAGGCGATTTTTCGCTACAAACGCAAGGCAACATTTTAGTGTTCGTGAGCACCTTGCGCACGACGCAACACTGATTAACGTGAGAAACCTCCTCCACTTGCCCCTTCCATTTGCCATGCATCTACCCAATTATAGCCCAAGTTTTACAGAGTCATAATACCACTTGAATCAAACACAGAAAAAAGCAAAGTAACTTCACGAACGTGCCAGTGTACAGCATAGGAATGCATTTGTTATTAACAGTAATCCCGTTTTACCTGAACTTTCCTCCGTCCAGCTGCGTTTTGCCTGTGATGGGTCGCCATCTTGCATGTTGACAGTGAAGTGAAACGTCACATCCTGACTAATATAGCGCCACTTCTGGTAGTAGTTGACATGGCGTTTGAGACGCACGCCAATATGTTTAATGATTACAGGCTGTAATTAAGTGTGCTTGCTTTGCAACACACTTACAGTTCGCCCACCGTTTACATTTACCGTACCTTTTGTCGTTCGTCCGTTATTGTCGTTTCTCTGCAACACTTTGTCCCCATTCAAATGAATGGTGGAATGTTCAGGCTGATGATGTTACAATCGGTTACAATACACTGCTCCACTGTAGCAGCTAGAGTGAGCTCTGCCCTCACTCTAACCTCCACTCGGTTTTCAAATGATGAAAACTGAACTGCTTAAAACTAAAAACCTTGGTTGAAACTTTGTCAGAGGGGTCTGGGATCTGATTGTGACCTGTGGCAACTATTTAAACTGTTTGAAATTTAAAAATGATTTTAAAATAGTGTCAGGCAATCTATAGGATTTTGCCATACATTTCATTATCTTACTGTAAACAGGTCAGGGTGCATGTATGAAGATTTAAATGATTAAAACATGGACATCTGAATTCTATTGGTAGCTACGAGACTTGCCAAATTAGAAATGAGCCAGCACATATTGTGCCAGTTACACCAGGACCAACTGCCATTTTTAAAAAAAATTTGAATGTTAAGAAATAGAACTCTCAAGTGATGTCATAATACCCATGCCATGGTCTGCATAATGTTCTGCCCATCGGTTCTGCCATGGGAGTTTTTTGCAACCTATATTACCAACTGGTAAAAACTTTTGAAATTTGGCATACACATTTGCTCCGATGACCACAAAACTTGAGACATTCAAGCACACTTTTAGCATTTTCTGCGGGAATGCAGTGTAGTTTACAGCTGTCATGTAGATTCAAAGAGTTTGCTTTTAAAATGATTCTTGCTCATTATCCAGAGTTAATACCATTTAGATGCAAATATTATTTATAACTCATTTATCACACTATTTATTCCTAGCTTAAGGCACGTCTGTGTCATGCTGCTCCCAGGCATGGTACTTCGTGTAACACTTGGCTAGATTCGATTCAAGCTGATTTGCCACACTTTAAAATGAAGAAATTAATTTTAACACGAATGGTAATTATATTTATTTCATGCTGGTGGCACGCTACCACACATAATTGACATTGTATGTCATCAGAGAACACAGAACCATTTCTGAAAATTTTCACACTTAATTTAACTCTAAATATGCTCTAACACAAATATTCATAGTTAATTTAACACTAAATATGCTTTAACACTAAATATGGCTCCAGAACATAAAAAGACTAAAACAAAGCCATGTAAGATATACAATACTATCTATTTTATAAAGAAATAGACCAGAGAGGAAGAGGAACAAGCAACACCCAAGGGTTGGTTTTGGGGTGCAAACTTGGTTGTGCAATACTGTGCTTTCTCGACCTTAACCTGTTTGGCTCGACTGAAGACCCTGTCAAGCCTGGACTTGTAGGCCTGATATATGGCCTCCTTGTCGCTTGTGGTCTTGCACTGGCTACATAGATGTCTTGGTGGTCCTGCACCCATGCTTGGCAAAGGCCACCACTGACAGGTGAAATCGGTCGAGCATTGGTCACAGCTCTTTGGGGGACTCTGGAAAGGAGGAGGTTTCTCCTCCCTCAAACCACCTGACACAGAGGGAAACAGTTGGCCTATTTATTGTGCAGAGCAAAAAAGGATTCTTTTAAATCTTGCAGCCCAACTGATTTTGACTTATTGCATTCCCATATTTGACACAGTTCCTATATAGTCAATGTGACTTCTATGAATGTTTGACCTACTTTGCTTAGGGGATTGGTGTTGTGTTTCTGTCAAGCGCTGCTGCACAACCACTTCCAGACCGAGCAAGGCGGTGAACGTTTTGCACTTTGGCTCAGGGATGAAGTTCAGCCCCGACTTTCGCGGATGTGGAGCTTTAATGGCACAGAAGTCTGTCATCTTTAGCTCCTCGTTGATGAACTTGAAAACCTGCATCAAAGGCAAAACTGTAACAAACCCAGACCACAAGAGTTAGGCCTACAATAAGCAATTTATCACGCTCACCACATAAAGATAAAGCAAGGATGTGCTAATTAACTTATTAACTTATAATTACGTTAAATAACTTATATTTGATGATTATGACATCTGCAGCGAGTTAGTATATAAAAAGCTTAATTTTAGCCTACGTTACATTGCCAACAAAGTTGCTTGTTATGGAAGAAAACTTTAGGTTGAGACAGAGCTAGCTCCTAAGCTAACGTATGGTCGGCTACAATGGCTAATGATAATTGGCTCAAGTCGTCATTATTTAACGAAGCACGTTTTACAAGTTATAACATACATGTCGTTATTATCACAAAAATTTCAGCAATACTGACCCCACCTGAATTCGTCTTTACGGGATAAACAATTGAAACAACGTGTCCAGGCTGGAAGACTCCAAGATCAACATACGCCACAAGTGCACTTCTCTGTAGTTTACCTACGTCCTTGACCAATCCTACTTCATTTGAAACCAGAAATTGTATTATTTTTTATTCATTCATTGTTTATTCGGGGACACTGGTTGTGAGCGAAACTAATGCTTAAGTAGGCCTAACAGTATTTTTTTTTTTTTTTAAATCTAACATAATTATCATGATATAAAAAGCATGAGATAAAATGGTCTGTGTAACACTTTACTTAATTGTTTTGTTTAATTGGCACCGTCCAAATGAAATGTGGTTAAAAACCCTTTATTCGTTCTTTAGGACTACTCCGTAAATAGGATATTGATGCTTCTTTTAATTTTCAATTGGGTACGTTTGGGGCTTTCTGTTGACAAGTTAGTAAGTAGAATGACCCATCAATATTTCAATCTTGTTGAGCTCATGGTTGGACTGAACTAAGCACCGGGGGACGACTGTTGGCTGAAACAGTGCCGTCCAAAGTTACTGGTGATTTTTCTACTCTGTGTAATAATTTAGACGTAAAAAAAAAAAAACATACAAGGTAGGAGGTAGATGACGCAGACTGCGACGATCTGGGAAGAATATTTGTTACCTATGTTGATTGGTCATTCACATGGATGTGGGAGGTTCAGCACTTCAGCACTTGTTTTCAATAAAAAATAGGCCGAATTAAAACGTTACGCTAGGCCTATAAAAGCAAAAAAAAACATCAGCAATGTTCACAGCAGGTGAGGTCCTCAGGTGAGGTCCTCAGTTTAGCAGAATTTTGAAGTGAGGATGGGGTCAAGGTGCTTCAGCAGCACGTGCTCTCTTGAATTAAAGAAAATAATTAATTTAGTTTTAGACTCATTCAGCACCTCGTTCAAATCTTGGCAAAGTAAGTATTTGTGTAGCCTGCAGTTCAAAGCACTTTGAAAATTTGATAGCCTACAGCTTGTTTTGCCATCTGCATAAAAAGGTGCTTTACAGTGTTCTAGAGAGGCACAAATATCAGTGTGAATGTCTGAACAACAATGGGGTCAGCATAGACACTTGTGGGTGGATGCTCCCCTCTCCACAGAGGAATGCTGAAGCTCTGACAGAGTGACTATTGGGTTCTTGGTCACCTCCCTGATTAAGGTCCCTCTCCCCCGATCGCTCAGTTTAGACGGCCGGCCAGCTCCAGGAAGAGTCCTGGTGCTTCCAAACTTCTTCCATTTATGAATGATGGAGGCTGGCCACTGTGCTCATTGGGACCTTCAAAGCAGCAGACATTTTTGCTGTATCCTTTCCCAGATTTGTGCCTCAAAACCATCCTATCTCAGACATCTACAGACAATTCCTTCAACTTTATGCTTGGTTTTTGAGCTCTGACATGCACTGTCAACTGTGGGACTTCATACAGACAAGTGTGTGCCTTTCCAAATTGTGTCCAATCAACCAAATTTATCACAGGTGGACTCCAATTAAGCTGTAGAAACATCACAACAATGATTAGTAGAAACGACATGCACCTGAGCTCAGTGTTGAGCTTCATGGCAAAGGCTGGGAACACTTACGTAAATGTGATTTCGTAATTTGTATTATTTTTAATATATTTGTAAAAATCTCAAAAAACCTCTTTTCACATTGTGATGTCGGGGTATTGTGTGTAGAATTGTGAGGGAAGAGATTATTTTACTACAATATGGAATAAGGCTGTAACATAGCAAAATGTGGGAAAAGTGAAGCGTATACTTCCCGGATGCACTGTAACAACTGTGCATATCATATTCATAATAAGATAGTCCCAATTGGGTTGTATAAGGGATAGCTTAAAAGTAAGATTCCTTTCTCCACATATAGTATGTAGCCTATACTTAATCTTTATGCAAGTAGAAGCTGAGAACTCATTTACAGATTTATTTTGTGTATCCCATAGAGATGATCCAGGTACCCCTCGGGATACTCCTACCCTCACACCCCAGTTTGACAATCACTGGAGTAGAGGTTTGAAGAAAAAGGGTTTATTGCTTAATGATCCCCAGGCAACAGAAACGATGCAAATTAAGCAGTCTAACACCGCCAGAGATGGGTCTACCTGAAGGCCTTTGCGTTAGTTTAATAATAATAATACAACGAATATCAACTCAATTTTCAGATTTAGTTTCTTAAACCAATATGACAATCCAAAATAAATGTCATGTCATGTCATTGAATCCCACTGAGAACAGCTGTACGGACACACAATACACAAAGGGGAATCATTTAGGACACTAAACACTGTGCTTAAGTCAGGCCACAACAAAAGTCAAGCTTACAGTACACAAGCCAGGAATGCATGCAAAGGTGAAGTCTTCCAGAGACTGCAGCACCATGGCCATAATGAGGTATAAACGTCGTAGGAGACATGGTGTAAAATGTTCCCGACTTCACACTTTTAAGAAGGAATGTAATGTTGAATTGAAGTATGTCTGTAGTAGTGATCCAGCAATTTAGACAATACCCTCAATACCACTCCACTGACACTTTTTTTTGTAAGTTTGTGTTAAAAGAACCTGTAATTCATAAACCAATGTGTGATATTTACAGCAAACTACCTACAAACGGCTTTGGTTATTAATGTTGAAGCAGCACATTAGAAAACTTTAGGACTTTCATTTGGACATTTTGTATGCACAAAGTGCACCAGGACGTAATAGCTAGTGCTACACACTAGAGGGCAATAAACACAAACAGCATGAAACCTGGAAAATGAAAACTGATAAATAACTTGTCCTGCATCAGTAGGTCATATTACCGCCAAGGAAAGTTTATTATTCTTAGAACAGTGAGCTAGGGATTGGCTAGTAGCTGTCAATTAAGTGAGTATGATGTGAATGTATCTCTCCAGTGAAGACAAAAGAATATTACATCCCCCTAAAGAGGCACTAATCCCTTGCGTACGTGGCAGCCTCACTCTGAGGATGCTGATGAGTCATCAAATGTCATCTGCATGCATTTCTGTGCTCTCTTGCCCGTCCCCGGTCTGGGTTGGCCGACAGCATTTAAGCATTCTTCCATTTCAGTGATACGCTCCTGGATCTGTTGCAGCAGGCGCAGCATCTTCTGCAGGTCAGTAGATTGTGAATTGAGTTGCTCAGAGAGCATCTCCATCGCTGTTATTTCACTGGTGCTCCTTCGTATCGACTATTGAAGAAGAGATATAGATTTAAAAACAGCATACAGTGGACCAGCATATAATAATTGGTTATGTCATAATGCCATTGTCAGATATCAGTTGTGGCACAGTGAACAGACTGTTTAAGTTAAGAACAGATTATTTAAATTCATTTTCTCACCTGCCACATCCAACCCATGACAAACATGAAAAAACAAAGCCCGCTGTATCCCAAGTGTATGTTTCTGGATGATTCTGGGATTCTAGTCCGTGTCTTTTTTCTAACAGTCGGCTTTGCATCGTTTGCAGGCTGTTTGTTTCTGAACAGGTTCTTGAAGTACTCCCAGACATTGGAGAGCAGCCCTTTCTCTTGCACTGTCCAGCGTTTGATCTTGTCAATTCTAAGGACTTGTAAGGCGGGTTCCCACCAGTCACTCTCCACAAGCTCGTCCGCTTCCTCTGAAGGTGTAGGGAGCCACCAGCTCAAGGCCTTGGCACATCCGTCTCCTGAGGTTGGTGAGATGGGTTTGCTGGTATTGGCATTAAACATCTCCATCAGAGCCTTATGCAGAGCCTTATGACTCACAAAGAAAAGCAGAAAAAACAAGAGCACTCCTATACATCTACAAGGTGGCCTCATGATGCTCCGTCAACGCACACACCACCACCTCCCTTTCCACAGGAAGATGCACCTTCAGTGTTGTTTTTCAAAGCCCAGCCTCAAATCATATGGCTAACCCTAGGATAGAAAGGTATTTACCAGTGTATATTTACCATTTTGCTATAGGCTTTTTTCACCTCTGGTGCACCTTGTGGCATGGCAGGGAGGTTTCAGTGTGCACAGGTTCTGTGCTTCAGACCCAGTCTCCCAGAATTTAAGTATCAGTTTGGGTGATGTCACAATTTCTCAGCATTCTTTTTATTATGACATATTACTGTAGCCTTTAAGGCCCTATTATATAGCCTATTACAAGCAAAGGGTTTCACTAGTTCACTGATTCACTATGTTTTTGTCTCTCTTTTGCTAAAATGCATTTCAGTTTTGAATAAATTGTATGCAAATAGCATTCCCTGAGTACCTCAATTTTATATATACAACCAAAATGTATGTTATGTTAAAAATAAAGTACATGCTATAATTCTCAAATCATACAAACAATATATTTGTTTGAGAATAGTCCAAGGACAACATATCAGTTATTGAAGCTGATTTTTTTATTGTTGTATGGGATATTTATGGTCATTTCAAAATTGAGGCCAGCAACATGTCTCAAGACGGCAACATACCTCAAAGTCAGTGTGAATAAAAGACAGGAGAAGTTGAGTAACAATAACGAAAAAACAAAGGACACTTCACAACTAATTATATTAACTGCCAAGATGATTTTATATAAAAACAGAGCTGTCTTTCTTGTCCTTGACATTTAAGCATTTATTATGCTTAAAATGTGACACATCTGGGCAGCAAGCTGTCCATGTTAGCATCTGGTTGCCCTTGTGATGCAGCTACACTGTTGGAACTTTGAATAGAATGCAATTTGCTCTCGTTATCTGGCAATATTTAAGGCCTGCCCTCAAAATATGATGTCTAGGTGGCAGTGTATGCTATTTACAATATATATATATATTGTTCAGCATTAATTTTAACTTTCCAGATGAGCAAGCAGACCATAACTAAGGCATTTCTGCAACCCCTTACCATCATAGATGCAGTCGTTTGAACTGACCACTAAAACAAGAAGAATGATTAATCTCTGTAGTCTGGAAGATGCAAGCCTCCACGATTTCCAAAAAGAATGACACAATTTCATGTAACCATAGGACAGTTTTCAATGATTTCTTGGTCTGTCTCAAATGAGGTTGGGCTCAGACTGGTAAACCTCATGCCCAAATATCAAGCATTTTTGGCAAAGCTGTTTTCACCAGCTGTCATGGCTGGAGTGTCAAAGTATGTTTATAGGCAATGGGCATTTCATTAGCTCATTACCTATACAATGATTTCCATTACAGAATTAGATCTTATATATAATCTTGGTAGTTAAATACTTTTATGTAATAAATGAATAATGAATGCCTCCAGTTTAATTCTTTAATTCTGAGAGATTGAGCCTCTCTGTGACCGTCTGATATAAATTCCTGTTGGCCGTTAATTAGTTTTGAAATGTTGAAATGTTTTTAGCATTATTCAACTTATACAGTATTATCTCAGCCCTGTCCCAACTTTTTAAAGACATGTTGCGAGACATGTTGCCTATATTCCTCACAAAGCTTTTTCCTGTTTTTTTTATAGTTGATATGTTGCCTTTGCACTGTTTTCAGAATAATAGTATTCTGTTTTTATTGCCATATTACCCAAGTTTTTCAGAATTAGGGTTGTACATATACATGTTAATTACAAGTGAAACAGAAAAATATGTGTCTGCAACATGCAATAAAGGAAAAGCAGGCACCTATGAATCCATTCCTGCTTAACTCCATAGACCCTATAAAGAGCAGATTATGCAGTTTGTGTAGCACCTAGGGAACTTCCCGGCAGCACACAACAACAAACAAGCTCAAAGTTCAGCCCTGAAGCCTTTCCGATGCTCTTAAATAGTTTTAAATGATCATATTGTGTCTAATGCATTCTAATGAAAGGAGTTGTTTTATTAAAATGAGGAAAAATTCAGGGACATAATGTTCACTTCCATGCCAGGAAGATTACACGTTTATATTTTAAAGAACTAGGCCTACAAATACAAATACAGTCTTTATCCTATTTATGTAGTGCAGGCATTTGTATTTCTTGTCTAAGTTTTTAATACAATTTTTTTTAGATTTAATTTCCTAATTATTTAGATATTTTTTTATATTTCAATGTTTTAATATTTTTGTATTTAATTGAACTTGTCAGTATTCGGTGCTGAGTGTAACATATCCTGCCTTTTAGTCCAGAATTGATTTACTTTCTAATGATTAACAAGGTGATGTAAGAAATGGGTTCATTTGGAGTCCGTGAAATGAACCATAGTGACGGGGTCCTGCCTGTGTGCGATCTTTAGCCATACTGTATATATTCGTATGGTGCCGTCCTTTCCCAAAGCCACCATGTGTGGTTGGAGCTTTTACATATGTGTTTGTATTGCTCTAACTACTCTTCGCACAGGGCTCTGTCAGGATTCATCAGCTCAGCCACTCGAAGATCAGCCCAGGGGTAAGAGAACTGCATTGCCTTGCCTACCATTTTGCTCTCTTTTTAAGCCCTTAGACACTGCATATCAGAGATTCTAGGTGTCAACACCCCCCCCCCCCCCCCCCCCCCTTTTTAAAAAAAAAATATATATTATCCCTGATTCTCTTGAACTGGTTAACCATTGAGCTGCAATTTATGAGTAAAATGAGCAATGCAATAAAAACCAAGAACAAAAACACCAGCAAGTGTACAGATTTGTGTTTTTTTGTTTTTGTTTTGGTAATGTTATCCTACTCCATGTTCTGCTCTCACTCTGGTGTGGTGTAAATGGTCTAATGTCGAAGGTCTTATGACTGTGTTCAGACCTGTATGTGGCCGTGGGCTCAGAGTTGCGCGTGCACTGTGACGGAGAGCCGGGCGAAGGGCTGGAGGTGGAGGTGGAGTGGAGGCTGAATGGCTCCGTGGTCACGGCCGGCTCCCTGCTTCACCTGAACAGCACCAGGCTGGAGGAGGGGGGCCTCTACACCTGCCACCGCCCCAGCGGAGGGGACACCATCCAGCAGATTCAGCTAAGGCCTGGCTGTGAGTGTCTGCAGAGTGGCACTTGAAATCATCGTGCTGAGAGGTGGTCTTGCCCGGGGCGTAAAACACTATAGAACCGCCACTGCTTGAAATACATAAAAGAAGTAGGCTAAATGTAGCATGGTAAACTAGCCCCTCGTACTTCATTTCATTTTGTACAGAGGGTCTGGTTGAGGTTTCATCGATATGGTTTTCTCAGGCAGAATCTTGCCTAACCAATCAGTGAACAGAGGGAGCTGACGCTGACTTGTATGTGTGCTACATTTGAATTGTGCTGCATAGGCAGGCTTATAGCCAGACTACTTGCATATGTCAGGACCAAATGTTAGCAACAGGGTAAAGACAGATCCAATCGTTTTAAACTTCAGCAGAGTCTACACACAAGAAAACATTTCTCAACACAGAACAGCCTAACCCTCTGTACAAAATGAAATTAAGTATGAGGGGCTGGTTTACCAGGCTAGGCTAAATGACCAAAGGAAAAAAATGGAGAAAGGCAAAAGACATTTTGGTTTGGAGATTTGCTACTTGTGCCTAGGTATACGAGGGTGTCTGTGTGTTTCAGTCTTTGTGTGCATGTGTATAGTATGCCTGTATGAACTGTTTCTGTGTGCCTGCGCGCATGATGAATGTGTTTTAGTAGTAGCAGCAGCATCACAATACGAACTACACGTGTTTATATTTGTGTGTGTGTGTGTGTGTGTGTGTGTGTGTTGTGTGTGTGAAACATACTGTATAATGAATATGAGTCATTCAGGGAACAGAGGGGTGCCGTTATACGTTCTGGACCCCCCTCCCATTAACGATAATATTAATCGTGTCCTCAAAGAGTCAGTACTGGACTCAAAGAATCATACTAACATGGTGTCGTTTCCATGTCAGAGGATTTCTACTAGGCTAATTAAAGATATCCCAACTTTGCCATGTCTTCTGATTTTTCAGATATGTGACCAGCGGGCCAAGTGAAGATTTTAAGTCAAACAGTTTCTTTTTTCTCTCTGGCTCTCACAGATCCTCCATCTCCTCCCAACATCAGATGCTGGGCCCCCAGTTATCCTGATAAGGCCTTATGTACAATTTCACAGACAACAGAGACCCATTTGCCACTACAGTACATCGCCACCTACAGGTAAGGCAAAGGTACAAACTAAAAGGATACGAGGATACAAGGATGGTTTACTGTCACATGTACAGTATATGTTGGGTAGAGTAGGACATGCAGTGAAATTAGTGATTGTTAGTCTGTGCATGGGGGGGGGGGGGGGGGGGGGGGGGGGGGGGGGGGGGGTGAATAAAGTCCGTAGAATGTAGTTTGGGGATGGCTACTTGAGGGCAAAGGGCAAAGGTAGAATGGGTGATTGTGTGGGTGCGTGGGGGGGAGGGGGGGGGGGTTAATTTATGAAAAGATAATTTAGAAAAATGGCAGCATTAGGCAAGAAAATGAAAATTAAATGGGGGGGTAGTTTATTCATATTTGTGTGTACTGTATGTATAAAATAACCTGGGTGTCTTGAGTTTTCTCTGTGCTTTGTTTTTTGGTTTGTTTGTTTGTTTGTTTTTTCACTCAGAAATTTGGACACTGGCGCTGTCTCCACTTGCCATATGTCTGGTGACTCCCTCTGTGAAATGAAGAACCTTGAACTTGCCAGCAGGCTTTACCTAATCAACATCACAGCCATCAATGCCCTTGGAAGTGCCACAAAACTGATGCCATTTGACCTGGAGGAAAATGGTTAGAGTCTATGATATTGCAGATGCCTGCATAAGGTTGACAGCTTAAATGTTTACAATGAAATGTGTGTCATTTAGATGGTCTAGGCTTTTCAGAGAGGTGGTAGGTAATAGAATGTTCAAGGGGGAATTCAAAGGGATTCAAAGATTTTCATTGTCAGTTCGCTAAATGTACAAGACATACAGATAAAGGAAGGTGAATGCAGGTAAATACTCTCTCCTTAGCGACAGAAAAAAAGAATAAATAGTATTATAAAAAATAAATACATAAGCACTCCAGAGGTGTATAATAGAGCAGCTTGTGAGATGTACATAGACAGCAGTGCAAATCACCACCAGCAGCAGGTATGCCTGTTGAATGCAACATCAATACTTTTCGCTGTCTGGTAAAAAGGAATGCGAAGCTCGACATATTAATGCCAGAAGAGATTTCTTTGAAAAAAAAAAAAAACGGAAAAAAAAAAAAAATCTTGGAGAAAGGCCTCATTCATATACCCAAGGTTTACAAACCTTTTGTCAGGCTCCAGCAGTGAAGCCCATTGTGGACTGGGCTCAGTGCTACGCATTGTTCTTGGACTTCTGGGCCCGTCTTATTCCTGTAATCAGATTGTACAGGAGTCAGACTATTTTAAGAAGTTGCAACACTCTGTAAGCATCAAAGTGCAAACCCAAAACAATAGCCAAGCTTTATGGGAAAGAACAAAAACCGTGTACTTCAAATGGATGCTTTGTCAAAAGACTTTCATATGAAAAATATTGGATTTGCAAAAAGCCATGTGTTAAATATTTGTTGACGTGACATATCAGGTGCATCATCTGGTGTTGTTGGATGTGTTTGTTGTTTGTCATTTTAAGAGGAAACATTTGCGTGTATAACGTCCGGAGGGTTGTTTCCCCCCTCACAGTGAAGCCTGACCCCCCCGTGGACGTCAAGGTGACAGCCAGCCACAGGAGACGTGTGCTGGTGGAATGGCGCCCCCCTCCGTCGTGGCCAAACCTGGTAATGTTCCCCCTCAAGTACAAGGTCAGGTACTACTGGGGCTCCAGAAAGAATCCTGTTGAGGTGAGTGATTAACATGATGCACTATGCACATATTCCTCTAATTACTGTACAAAACTACATTCACACACCCAAGATGCACAAGGAGAAAACATACTAATATGTGTGTGTGGGTGATGTTTGTGTTTATATCTACTCATTAATTTTACCTCCACCAAGGTTATATTTTTGTGGCGTTTATCTGTCCTTGATTGACAAAAATTGGCAAAGTTGACAAAAAAAGGGGGGGTGGTGGTGGTGTTGAACTGCTGAACGACTGA
The DNA here is from genome assembly GCA_030347295.1 of Setipinna tenuifilis. Lineage (NCBI taxonomy): Eukaryota > Metazoa > Chordata > Actinopteri > Clupeiformes > Engraulidae > Setipinna > Setipinna tenuifilis. The sequence goes on from CM059265.1 coordinate 37,563,490, forward strand.
GATCTGTGCTCTCCGAGTGCTTTTTTACACAATATTTTCCTCTCCATAACTACAGCTGCACCTACATTAACTGCCATTGTCTCTTTATGTATGCTTGTCTGTGTGGTATGCTTAGACATGCATTGTGCTATTATGGAGAGTGATTCGTTTTCAGTGTAGCATTGTAATAAACAAAAACAATCCCCAAACATCAGCCATTTTTGGTTAATCAGTACTGACCTTAATGTTTGTTTTTCAGTTGATAGGTGAAATATACACCGTCATCTACTTTACCATTTTTACCCAGTGAACCAGGGCACCGTATGTGTACATGTTGTGTCTCTCTAAACCTAACCAATCATTGATCACATTACAGGTGGAATCGTATGACTCCTGCACGTTCTCTCTGGACAGCCTCAAGGTCGGACGCACCTACCACTTTCAGGTGTCTGCGCAGGTGCTAGACATCGGACAAGAGAGTGACTGGAGTGAGCCTGTCAGTGCTACTGTGCGAAGCTAGGCCACTGGGCAGCTTAATACATCATTAAGAGATACTACTGTTACTGCTTTTGCTAATACTTAACCAATAATAATAATAATAATAATAATAAGAAGAAGAAGAATAATTGAAATACAAATAAGGAACATTTACAGCATAAGGTTACTTGATACTTGCGTGAACTATATATTTTGTATTATCTACTATGGTGTTTGTAGGAAATTGATCTATAAAAATAAAAGCTGTGAACATCAACGTGTACATAGGAATGAGGCTGCTTTGATTTATTGAAGGTTTTATTTAAAAATTACATAGAAAATTCCCTGAGACAGTGCAAAATATTATGCCTCTGATGGTCATTTAGTTACTTAAATCAGGTTGTTCAAAATTCAAATCCAATATTTTTTGGAGGGCATCGTGGCTCACCTATCCATGAAATTGAAGTTCTATGGTATAAGTTATGAACAAAAAAGAATGTGAAATTTATTTTAATATCCAAAAAAAATGTAATGTGTAAAGGCTTGATTAGCAAAACCTATTGTTGGATGTGATATTCCAGATCAGGTTATTCTAAAGGGATCTCAGGTTGAATGTCTTGCTTTTTGTAGTAATACCTTCAGTTCCTGAAGAGAATTTTACTGAGCAACCAAAACCCATCCTGTTGTTCACACAGGCACTGATCTCAGGTAGATCTTGTGTTAAAGACACTGTAAACACACTGACATTGACTGACTATGACGCTAAGTGACTTGGACAGGTCAAATGCTCCTTTCGGTCTCAGGTGGTCGCAACACCTTTACGTTCGTACTTGTCTCACTTTATGTCTATCACAAGCAGAGTGACAAACTCATCTCACTCTAACACATCTACCACGAGCGGAGTGACAAACTCGGAGTGCCTGATGCCCATTGAGAAAGACGGCGGTCGCGGGAGGTGTGCCACCACCTTCTCCGAGCTGTGCGTGCCCGGGCCCGGCTTGCGCGTGGCATCGTTGGGGATGGACGTGCGGCTCTGCATGGAGAACGACGGCTGCCGGTTCAGGTAGATGCTTGGGTCGGTGCTGTTGTACTTGCCGGGGCCCGGCGTCATGGCGAGGTCCTCCGACGCGGAACCCGTTTTCCTGCGGGCCGAGAGGGTGTAGCAGGGGCTGGCGGGCTTGTTGGGGGACTGGGCGCCGATGAGGGAGGGCAGGGTGTAGGCGTTGGGCGCGGGCACGGTGTCGGTGGCGCGGTAGCGTGTGCGGGAGCCGATGGAGTAGGACGGAGGCCTGTGATGGAGGTTCAGAGGGGGGGCTTTCTCTGGGCTGTAGGTCCCTGGGCCTGGAGTCTGGAACAGCTCAGCTGTAGCAGAGATGGAGGAAGGAATGTTAGTGACAGAAGTAAGTGTATTTAGCTTTCCTTGCCCAGAGGACAATTTCTTGTGCTTGTCTTGGTCTCGCAAAAAATAATTCAGCTCACACTGAGATCTTTGTTGTATATCTACCTAAAATCAATGCAAATACTCCAACTATGCTATTCCTGTTTTTCTTTATTTTGCTGAAAAGGGTAACAATGGTAATTTAGCTTAGAAGAACGAACCTGCTGCATTCTTCAGCTCACCTCTAGGTCTACTGCACAGGCTCCATGAGCTGCAGCAGCATCAGAGCCAGTCCAGTGTAAGGGCCCGAGGTCAGAGGTCAACATAAAACAATTTCTTTCATTGTGTGTATCTACATACACTACAAACTGCTACATCTGCTACATTCACATACACCAAACTGACTTCTAAGCACCCCTTGAGAGAACTAGGGTTAGATAAGGAGAGGTGGTCAGTGACGGCATACTGGGGTAGCTGCAGCCTATTGGTAAGAAGATTGCAGTTTGGTTCCTGTAATAATATAAAATGTGTGTGTGTCTGTGTGTCTGTGTGGGTGGGGTGGGGTCGGGGGTGGTGTGGGGTGAATAACCAGCACACTCCTGCACACGCTTTATGGCGGAGGTGCTCTTGAGCAAGGCATTTAACACCACATTGCTCCAGACTGTCCACTCTGTCCCTGTACCTGATGTATTGTAAGGTGCTCTAGATAAGATAGGATAAAAATAGAATATTTTGAGACCTGATGTTGACCTTAAATAGGATATAATAACTTGTAACTATTCGATTTTTTTGTGTACTTCTAATAACCACCACCAGCCTCCTGTTCCCAATGATTCCAAGGACTCTCTTTAAACTGTTGTAGCTGTCTTACCGTGAGCAAGGAGAAAAAGCATTGTCCTGAAACATCTGCTCCTGGGCAGCTGTTTGTATTAAATATCTTTCTATCTTTTTTTGTTTCTAAATACCAAGGGTTCCATTTCTATTCAGCATATGGGCCCAAACCACTGCCCCTTCCCTGCTGAGCTTCTCTTGGCCTCACACACCTTTTTCTGTACTTTTTTTCATTTGAGTACAACAATATATACCTACCAAAATTGTGATATCACATACAAATAATATATGTACATCGGTATGATACACAGGGTAGACCAGGAAAAAATTGACCACTTTTTAAGTAATTATATCTTCTGATTCCCCGGGGCTACCACAATTTTAAATCACAGCAATTAAAGCTTATTCAGTTCTCTTTCCAGTGATATCGTGACCATGAAAGCAAGGACATGACCACTATGGTCATTTTAAAACTACCCCTAAAAAAAGGTGCTATTCGCTTTTGTCTTCATAACCTGAGGTTTTATCCTAGTTTTCCAACTTACCACATCACTGAAGATGGGTAAAAAGGTGAAAGGTTCATTTTCTCTCACAGAGTTGAAGAGGTGGGATGGAGACAATGAAATAAAAACGAAACATTCGGATAAGAAGAGCATTCTTTACCTGTGTCTTAGCCGCAAACCTACCCTTTCAGATTGGCAGTTGGGTTGCATGGGGCTCACAGGCCAGGAATATGGTTTAACTAGTTAGCTATTGAACACATTGAATGCCTTTTCCACCATAAAAAAGTTAGTTTAAAACAGGATCTGAACTGGTCACTTTCAGTAAACTGGCAGAATTAAAATGCAAATGTGAAAATGTTCAGGGATACTTTAAAGTCAGATGGCCGCAGCGGTTATCCCCTTGCTTTTATGGTCATAAATCATGGTATCACTGGAAAGAGAACCGAATGAGCTTTAATTTGCAAGGTTTTTAATTGTGGTTTGTGGATTGTGGAGATATTGTCATTTGAAAAGTGGTCCAGTATTTTCTGGGCCACCTTATATTAGTACATTTTCAATAACTTGTGATTTATTAAAACTGATTAAGAATCAATGCGGTGAACAGAGCTAATCCTGTGTCCAGTTTTTGGCCCCTTGACGGAACATTAAACAACATTAATTAATAAACTTAATTGGGTGAAAGTCATCTCACGGTAACCTGATCTCTTCTTCCGGCCGAGCATGGAGTAAGAAGGTGTGCCATCACGGCCGAAGCGAGTCATCTTAGCATCGATGTGGTACTGAGGGCCTGGGCTGGAGTCCACGGAGATCACTACAAGGTGCAAGACACACAGCTGTCATTTGGTTGCAGATGCCATTAGTGGCAACACAGGCAATTAGGGGGCCTGGTTAGTAATGTGTCTTAAAGGGGACATCAGATGCTTGTCAGTAGCATGTCTTAAAGGGGACATCAGATGCTTATTTTTTTACAGTCCGTAAAATTATTTTTTTCAATTCTACACTAAAATGGACCAATGTGCTACAATCATGAAAAACACATAGTATTTTTCATGTTGTTCATCTGTTGATCCATACTCTAAAAAATAATGTGGCCAGTACAGATTTTTCAGAGCGATGCCTTTGAAGAATCTTTTTCAGTGCTTCAAAGAAGCGTAGAGGCAACATTTGACACTGATATGACATAACATGGCCTATTATCATCTAAAGCTCTGAAGAGCCATTTTCAATGTGAAGTACCTTTCACATACAGGCTAAAAAAATAAGGTGCTTTAATGGTTCTTAAAATGTCTGGATGGTTCCATGGAGAGTGAAGGTTCTCCTATGGCATCGATGAACGAGTACTGACCCCATTACGTTTTAGAGTGCAGCCTTAGTCTGAAACACAGTGTCATTGGTCAGCTCCCCTTTTCTGTTGTGATTGGTCATGAAAGCAGCACTGTCCACCTGCTACAATCTTCAAACTGACAGTTAAGATTGAATTCACTGGGAAGAAACTCCCCCTGTGCAGGGCGTGAGGAGATGGCTGTGGTATAAATGGCCTCACTGGAGTACAGTTACTGCTTCTGGTATAGACTTTAGGTTTTTAAAACTTCACATAGTGGTTACATGCGCAGGAACTATATAACACAGTAAATGCAGGGGAAAGCACCTGAGGTCCCCTGCAGGGGTGCTGCTAAGGTGGGGTAGGTCAGGACGATTCAGGACAATTCTTTACATGGGCCTACAGAGGACTATAATATAGATAGGGGTGGTGGCCCACAGAGGACTATAATATGGATAGGGGTAGGGGCCCACAGAGGACTATAATATGGATAGGGGTGGGGGCCCACAGAGGACTATAATATGGATAGGGGTGGGGGCCCACAGAGGACTATAATATGGATAGGGGTGGGCCCAAAATCATTTTCCTTTAGGGGGCCCACAATTTATAGCAGCACCTCTGGCCCCCTGCAACTGCAAAAGCACACACTACTGTGCTGTCCTGGGGCACTCGTCCTACACTGAACAGTCAGACTCTTTCAGTGTTGTACCGCCCTACAGCATCCCTGTCTTTCTTCTTTTGAGATTGTCTAGTGGTAGGCTTATCTATTGCTGTGTATAAGCGTTTTTTGTAATTGTGCAGCCTAATTCGTTCTATTTAATTTAAACTAATCATCGAATTTCAAAATGTGGTGACCTCTGTTGGACCATGTGGTAGCACAGTGGCCCGCGTTTCTCACTTCTTTTTCACTCCCGTCTATATTTAGAAATGATGAGCAAAAACATCACACCGGTCGTTAGACTACATAATCTTAATTCCCCTTTTGACGGCAGGTCTCATTATCTGTCTGCAAACGCAACCCTTACACAAATAGCTCTCAGGTCAAGAGGGTCTGGCGCGTTATGTCACCGGAGGTGAAGTAACTCACTGGTGCTGCTCATGCGGCTGTGGAAAGAGTAGGCCGGGCTGCAGGGCTTGGTGTAGTCATGGCCAATTTGCCCGATGGTTGGAGGCAGTGCGTAGCGTCCAGGACCCGGCCCTGAGGACAGATATTCACATACAAACGAAAGTGGTTGAAGTACCTCTGGTGTAAAAATAGAAAAGCCTCCCGAAGGAAGCCGTTGCATAAGGCGTTCGTTTTATTTATGACTGTCAGACATTTACCAGTTTTGGAAAAACAAGAATTACAATCTGAGTTGGAGTGTCGATGTAAGACGCGTTCATCTGGAAACATTTGGCGTTTACTTTTGCAGCAAATAATTCTTGGCCGACTGTGTAATGCTCTGAATTACCACTCCATAAATGTCAAATGTGATCCAAATTAGCTAATAGCTTGTGAGTTGTTACACTGAAAATCCACAAGTGATAGATTTGTTTCAAGGAAACGCTAGATTTATTTGAAGGAAATGCGAGATCTGACGCCCGTCAAAGTTCACTCCAGGAAACTGCCACACTCACCCCGCTCTCTGCCAGCGATGATGGGCCTCCTCTTCAAGACCTCCCCCATGGACCACCGATCTTCCGCACCGCGTTAGCCCTCACAGTGAAACAAACAGAGGCGTTTGTGCAGCCAGGCTCTTCCACACTGACTCTAAAACCTCCGAGGCTTTCGCAGAGCGCTCCACTGTCCAGCCTGAATAATATATGACTTTTACGAGATGCAGAAACCCTATCCTCGTTTGAGCGAAGGGGGAAGTTTTCAGCTTAACGTCCAACTTGTTGGCTGACACATCCTCCGATGAATTATGGCCTAACACAATAACACTAATGAGATAATGTCAAACCATTGTGCGGTTTCCAAACAGGGCCAGATGTTTAACAACGCCCAAGATTTCAGGAAGATGCTGACATGCTGCAAACTCCCTTTGGCCTCATAGAAGGCCTTGCCATTGTGAAAACAGAAAAGATGTATAATGGACAACACAGTGTGAAAAAGCCCAGTGGAAGTGTCCAGTCGTTTGAATCTGTTAAGTTTTATCGCACCGTGCGCACCTGGCTGTCTAACTCCAGACATTGGACCGGGGGGGTAAGGGTGTAGGGGGGGTTCATCACTGGAGCAAGACTATGGGAAATGGTGATACCGTCAGTAGGCTACTGAACGGCGCCATGGCAAAATTACAGTGCAGCCACAGCAAGATCCCAAAGACAAATGTGTCGGCTCGAGTCACGGCTACAGTCTCGAGTAACACTATCTGTTAAGTAAGCCTGAAGAACTCCACACCGCTGGTCCACGCGCATCATCTATCCCGTCCATCACTCTTATCAAATTCAATCTCTCTGGAACTCCAGTGTAACCCGTCCCGTGTGCTAGAATAGCGTTGCCGACCAACTTCAGCCCTATTGAGTTACTTTTGTAGACATGATGTAACACCGTGGACGTTCTTTATTGCTGTGGTGTGATTTCCTAATTGATCGCGAAACCCTCCGCCTCATCTTTGGGTAGCGGTATCGCTGTCATTGCCGTCCAGACAGACCTTCCAGGCAATATCTTGGCCTGAGCATCAACCTCAAAGGTAGGACGGAGCCAGAAGGCAAGTGTAAATGGAAACTGACCAGCACACGCGCATTAAATATTAACTTCTTCTAACCCTGGACCTTGTGAGCCGTGCACAGGGGCCAGCGCAGGGGATGACCTATAGGCGCGGCGCCAGTAGGTTGCTTTTCAACCGGCCCACAGTCGATAGGCAATGACATCGACAAAAAAAAAACTTGCCGTGGTACAGACAACACTCAAAACACTGTTGTATCAGTCTGCAGCTACTTCTCTTGGTAAATGACGAGGGCTTATTAGAAGCACTACAGACGGTGTGGAATGTAACGTGTCATATCTTGTCATGTCACGTCTGGCGCGGTGCGAATGGGAACCTCCCTGAAAGCGGTGCTTCCCTCCACAGCTCCCCACCACGCACTGTCACCCGGGCCGCGACTTGAGTTACTGACCGTGGAGAGGGCCCTGAGACGTGGGTAATCTCTCAAAGCGACCGTTCACATACACATGAATTATCGCGCCTGTTGAGGATCGTAATATGGCCCTTTCAGCGTGTTGCAGCTGGTCCTTCTTCGATGTTGTTGTTTTTAAAGGAAATATGCATTTGTGGTGTACTGCGCACGCATGTTAGAACTGGAATAAATGACTGCACACTTTTTTTTCAAGTTTAGTTTATCTCAAAGAGTGATTTGTATAACAATATTATGGTTTTCAAATTTCAGTCAGCAATATAATAAGTAACTATACATAATTTAGGGACAACAAAAAAACATAACTTTGAACAATTTTAAATATGCTGATACAATTCGGTACAAAAATAAAAGCGGTGAAATGTACTCAAATATAAACACAACTATTCACAAACTGTTCATTGCAACAAACACCTAAAATCCAGCTTCAGTGAATTAGGATGCCAAAGTAAAGCAGGGTGTTTAAGACCACAGAAGCCACAAGGACGCCCCTTTCCCAAGTCAAGAGTTCAAATGAAAGAATCCTTGGCAGCCCTGCTTCCCTCCTAATCCATGGTTGCGGGGTGTTTACCTTTAGGGTATTGATTTGCCACGGAGTGAAAGCTGCAAATTTCTTCTTTTCTTCCCTTTTTTCGGACAGTTTGGCTGGGTGGTCTTGGACATTAGTGACAAAAGCGATACAAAAGTAATGATTTCGTAAAGGCCCTAGTTTGTATATATCCACAGATCATATCCAAAAACAGTGGCAGAATTCCAATACACTGAAATGTGATGTGGTTGACTTCTTGCTGTGGGATGTGACAACACGAGATAGGTGTTTTTGAAACCGAGGTACTGCATGAGGTATACCTTCTTACTGTGGCAGCTGTAAACGCCCCATTCTCCTCCTCTGCCACATTAATACTGCAACAGTTTAGTGGTCTGAACAGAGACTACCATCCGCTGACTGACCTTAACAGGAAAAAAGATAAACATTAGGGGGTTGCTGATGTCGTGTGATGATCGTGATGCATTCTTTCAGAAGTGACACACTTTGGGATGACATAGATAGCTACTGGAATGGTTTCAGAATGACCCTGAAGCAAAATATAGATGGTGACTCAACACACACACGTTAATTGCTTTGTACATCATTCCAGGACGTCAATGTGCAAATTTCCTCTGTTGCTGACCTGGTCCCCCCTGGTAAAAGACACACACACACACACACACTCACGCACACACTCCACCACATGTTAACAGTTGCTCTTGCTAATGTCACCATGATCGGAGAGACAGTTTTTAAACAGTTTGTGTTTTGTCTGCACTGAAAGGCACTTGTAAAAGCTGGGCACAAAAGCTGGTTGGAACACAGAGTTCCTGTGCACCCTGCAAACTCCCGCAGTCAGAAAAAGTCTTTGTTTTATTCCATCCACAGCAGGCTCTTGTTGTATTTAGGGAAGAACCAAACAACAGTCCAGTCTGGAGAAGGCTGAGTCTCTCGTACAAGTATTAATGGCCCCTCTTCAGACTTGGAACTGTATGAAAGAGCAGGTGCTAGGATTTATCATCTTGAAGAACCTGGAAAAAGTACAGACGTTAATGTACAAAAAAAAAGAAGAAGCAAATCATCATACATATGTATACAGCCAAAATGTCATAATAGTCACTAAAATGAAACTAATGTACCAAATTAAGTTATCTTTCAACTTATCAAGCTAAACAGCCTCTCAAGAGGTACAGTGTCTAGCCAGCATATGACAGCTTCTTGAAGTGGAAACTTGCACTGGGAAAAAAGCCACCGCGCCGATAATATCTGACTCAGAGTCTGAAAGCGGTTTGGCCCCGTAATATGGCACTGATCAGCCCCCGCTCTGGACCAGCTCTGAGCCCGACTAGCTCCAGAATCCCCCCCCCCTAACTGGACTTGGTTCAGTCCCTCTGGTCACCATTTGGAGCACGTCATTAAACACAACAAACAGAACCACATCAGACACGGGGGTATGTCGGAGGGGGTGGAGAGGAGGGCAGGACTGGGAAGGGGCTAGATGGTCTGTTAGTTATATTTACATGTGTATGCCAGAGTGCCTGTGTTGTGGTGTCTGATGGAAGGTCCTGTGATTGTCGTAAAGAGTTTGCGCACTAACAAGGGAATTCATCTCGCTTGAAATGTGTGAAGCAACGGACATACACAAACAACCGGAGCCTATAAAACGCCGACAGCGGAGACAGCTTGTCTGATGAGGATGTAGTTGTCGACACAGCCAACAGGATAAACAGACTCAAGGCCTGTTCATTTATTTTTTAATTTATTAAAATAAGAATGGAGAACAACAAAAACTAAATAAAATAAATAGGTGGAAGGCTCCTTACCTACCTGGTTGCGCGTTTTGTGGGATTTCTGCAGCCAGACCCGCCACTGGTCGTAGAGTTTGATTGACATGCTGCTGCAGCCATAGGCGTGTTTGCGCACCCAGCCGAAGAACTGCTTGAGGTCCCGCCTTAGCGTGGAGTTCTGCTGGCCTGACTTGGAGTCACACGAGCCACCCATCACCCTCTCTGAGGAAAAGGCACGAGAATGACAACAGTTGAACAACCCGACAAGGGATTGTCGCATCGGACATCGGGCTAATCTTGTATGTGTGGCCGCAGTTTACACTGTGCACCAAACAAAAAGCCGGGTAAAAATAAATCCTGACCACTTTAAATAAATACCCAACCCCGCGCTTCCAGATGGCTAGCACCACTTCGGAGCAACAACAGAGAAGACCTAGGCTAATCTGAGAATCTAGAGCATGGGGGAAGTCTTGGAGGGGAAAAAATATCAAGCTAATGTTCCCCTGTAGCTTTTTGGTGAACCACGAAATGGAGATGGGGATGACATGGCTAATAGGTTTCATGTGTCAGTGCTCCGCATGCGACTTGATTGCATTGTCTCGGCAATATGTGTTTTATTACTGGACGACACAGTGAGATTAGCGTAGCTGCAGTAGAATCCACAGTGTGTTCCATTTGAGAACCTCTTTCATCGCATAGCATGGAGCCCGCTCTGGGGCACTATTGTTGTTTTATGTAGTGTGCTGTCAAAGATGTTGAAAGTGATAAAAGTTGTTTTGGACAAACAAACTTGACCCGTTCTGTGTAACATAATTTCCATGTGAGTGTTCCCATGATTGCTTAAATAAAGATTTTATTCATTAGGCCCTCTGCGGCATCAGACTTTAAACAATCAACGTTGTGGTTGTTGCAGAGTAAACATCAATTTGAGACTAAAAGGACTTTGTTAGCTCTAATTTAATTCAATTCTAGTCGTATTGCTCAATTAACAATGAACATTGTGTGAAAGCCTTCTATAGAACCAAAGGGCCTAATCGCCTTAAAGGAACAATTTGTAATTTTCGTTGCCAGACATAATAACACCATGCACATGGTGTTTTCACAGTACAGGATATCAGTGGTATTAACTCATCACATGCCAGCATTCTTTGTACCATATGTGTAGGTGTAGGTGTTTTAACAGTATTGATTTACATTCTCAACATATGAGAAACACAGACTTAAGCTTGATGTAATGAATCAGAACGAATGGCAATGCTATGGAGGCTGCCTTCCCCCTGTGCCCTGAGAAAAATGTAGTTATTGTAATGCTTAATTGACAAAACACATACATCCCCTCTGAGCAAGCAAGAAACTTCCTTCTTGACCTAACCTGAGGATAACCTGGAAGAGCTTTGCCTCCATTTCATTTCAGTTCTTCCAAAGAAACACAGTTGATAAACACCAACAGGTATGGTTTTGTTTTTGACACTGCACTTTTCTCAGTGAAACACAGAAAAACTGCACTGAGTACAGTGGATCTGGTTTTTGTTGATACTTTTGTTTTTTTATGTTTGTTGTTGTTTTGTTGATGTCTTTTCATATGCTGTTGTTTTTGATGCCGTTTGTTTTTCTTTTCCAAGAGCTGACAGAGGAATCACTGTGGTAAATTCACTACTTGTACCCGAAGCTTTTTATTTGTTTCAAGTGGCATTTTGGTTTTGTTAGTGAGTTTGTTTATATTTTAGGGGGTGGAGGCTCACCGCTGAGGGGTGTGGATGCTGCCGTTGGGTGGCTCCAGTCACTCCAGATGCCAGCCTTCCTGGAGCCCAGGATGCCCACTGGGTTGCAGCGCACCTGGACAAAGTATACAGTGCCCGGCCTTAAGCCCGCCAGCCTACAGGAGGTCTGGTTCCCCACATCATCCACCACCTGCAGTGTGCGTGTTTGAGGGATAAAGGGAGAGAGACAGAGAGAGAGAGAGAGACAGAGACAGAGAGAGAGACAAGACAGAGAGACAGCACAAACACACACAAAAAGAATGTAAATATACAAACATAAATACATATTCACAGAGAGAGAGAAACAGAGAGAGAAAGGGAGAGACAGACAGAGAAAGACAGGCAGAGAAAGAGAAAGAGTGAGGGAAAAAAAAGAAAAAGAGAGGGAGAAAAAACAAGCCATATCAATACTGACGGCCTTCAAAACGGATGCCTTTCATGTTCTGACACCCACAGAACACTTGAAGCCAGTGGAGACAAAGAGAGTGAATCGCTGTGTGCTTCACCGACGGGTCTACACACGCTTCCCTGGTGCAGGGGGGTGGGGTGTTTAATGAGCGTTCGAGAGAAGAAAAAAAAAACTTTTCACACTTCTCACTGCTTCAGGGTGGGGATATGAATGACACCAAAGCCTACATCCAGCGTAGAACAGCCATTATGAGATGTTCACACACCCTCTCGCATACACCCACACCCACTCCTTTCTTGAGTGTGTGTGTGTGTGTTTCTGTGTGTGTGTGTGCACACGTCTGTGTTTGTGTGTGTGTTTGGTGTCTGTATCAGTGTGTGTGTGTGTGTGCGCGTGTGCACACGTGTGTATTTGTGTGTGTGTTTGGTGTCTGTATCAGTGAGTGTGTGTTTGTGTGTGGGTGTGTGTGTGTGAGAGTGTGTGTGTATATATCTGTGTCTGTGTGAACACAGTGGTGTACACAGCAGTCCGCAGCAGTGCCCCCCGGAGTAAATCTGTTATCTATTACCTATTACAGATTGAGTAATTGGCCCCCGCAAAGACAGCACCAACAATGTGCAGACATGGCCTAGGCAGCCCTCGTGTTTATACCTTCGCTAATTTCCTCTCCAAATACCGCAGGCCTGCCTATATCTCTATACCGGCACCGCCACTGTCATCTGGGCCTCATGCGAGCCAGAACCAGTTTACCAGAGCGTGCCACAACCAGGGAGGTTCCGAGGTGGGGTGTGTGTGTGTGTGTGTGTGTGTGTGTGTGTGTGTATGTGTGTATGTGCGTGTGTGTGTGTGTGTGTGTGTGTGTGTCAGGAGTCAGGAGTGAGATGCTGGAATGTCAGTAACCAAGGAGCAAGTAGAGCATAACAGGACATGATAACGCCCCCATCGCAACTCCATCGCAATTATTTTCAGTTCCGTATCTTTACAGTGGGGATACTTTTGGGATAAACACGCCAAGGGTTCACATTTCATGTAATGTGAAATGAATGCGCAAAAACAGCATGTTATTAAACCTATGTCATGTAAGAGACATCTTGTTGGAGATGAGGTTAACATATGGAAGATAAGATGAGTACTGCTTGAAGACATTGGTTTCAATGTACGTACAGTATGCCTGCATTGAGCTGGGGATGTGCATGTGAGTAACGAAGCCGAGCCAAGTATTCTCTCTTTGTTTACAGTCTAAGAAACTGCAAACATTTATGAGGCACAATTATGTCGATGAGTAAATTATGTTTACCAAGGTCTTCCAAATCATCATCATCTTAACTCCAGGTCATGTGTTCGAGTGTTTTGTAAACGGCAAAATAATACTTTTGACAGCTCTGTGACAACGTACGTACGGCAGTTTAAAAGCGCTCCACTTTATGTAACCAAAACCTCTCCCTGGCCCAGGAGAAAACCTGCCTAATGATTGGGTCCATATGAGAGACCGAGGATCGGTGAGACGAGATGCCTCCATGTGAGAAACAAATTAAAAAGGACTGAACCCCATAATGCCAAAAGCTAACATCTGTAACTTTCCATCAATATCCCATGACAGTTCGAATCACGAATGCTAACTTTAGAATTGAACCTGAAGGTGCTGTCAGCAATTGTAAGTGTTTTGTAAACATGTAACACTTTTTTCACAACATTAAGGTGCTACGGCCTCATGATCCTCTAAATCCCCAATCCCTCAGTGCGCTTGCAAAACAAAATGGTCCTCTTACACAGCCTGGACTCCATGAACTAGAAACCAACAACACGGGGAAGCCTGTTCGCCATCAGTGTTGTGAAATTTCTCTGAGCACTCCGCAAGCAGGGAAAGTGGAGCTACCTTTCTTGTCTGTGTTATTTGGTCCGTGGTTCAAATATAAAATCACTTTTGGTGGACTAACGTGTTTGCCACAAAACAAGTGCAATATGTGCCAGCATAGCTGGATGCACCTTAAACTGGACTGAGTTAAAAATAAAGTACAAACAGCGTATCGACATAGCTTTGAGAAACTGAAATGGAGATTAAACATTTGGATGAGGAAAGAGGCAGGAAGTATGCAATAAAACATGCCTTGACAACTACAATCCATTAAAACGATATGGCACAATCCCAGTTTTCAAATAGAGCAGTGGTGCATAAAATGACACATGCACTTTCACATACGCTCAATTATATTCTAATCCATATCATTTGTAGTCACTCTGTATAAAAACATATGTCAGAAAAGTGAACACTAACATAAACATGTTCACATAAACATTTTCACAGGCTCCAGACAGGCTATTGTTTTATATATACTACTTATTGCAGCTGACTTAAAAAAAAACCCGCACGTGTCATATGGATGAATGGCACCACACATACCGCTATATAAACATAAACAGTGGCCAGCGCGGCCCCATACCTTCCACTCGATGCTGTCCTCCAACCGGTAGCGGATCTGGTACTTGGCCTGGAACAGGAAGTCCTTGAGCGCGGGGGGCGTGCTCCAGCGCACACTCAGCTGGTCCTCCAGGTCCCCAACACGGCTCACGTGAACATTGGCGGGGGGGTCAGTGGTCACTAGAATCAGAGGGGGGGAGGGGGCAATAATCGATCAGAATATTAGTCAGAATAATTGATAAGAATAATCAATCAGAATGTCAGACAGAATAATCAATCAGAATAATCATCAGAATATCAGACAGAACTGTTAATCAAAATATCAGTCAGAATAATCAATGAATATTAGTCAGAATAATCAATCAATGATCAATTATCGGAAAGAAGGACTCTGTCAGAGATAGAGGGGCAGTTTCAGAAATCAACAATTTTATTCAGCCAGAACCAGTATCTGCCCACTAGACATACTGGGGTGCTTTCTAAGACATTTTTGTCAGGTTACAGACAGCTATATGTAACTTGTAACATGTAAATTAGCCATCTATTTACCAGCATTTGGTCAACTTCAATAAATCCAATTGTCACAATAAAGTTTGATAGAACTGATGGAACACTTAACCACTGAAAAACCTTGCCCAAATATATCGGAAATCGAACATTTCGGAAAACATGATTCCTTTCACACTTTACACCATTTTGCACTGAACTCCATTTCGCACGCACCCATAGCTGCACTGTACTCTATCTGAACCCAGTATCCAGCATGCTCCTCTAACTCCCGCTTATCCCCTACTCCCCGGACTAAAGTCATTTGGAAATAATAATAATAATAATCAGCATGCAAGCCCTGAAATTACACAAATCAGGTGTGTCCAACTCAGCCAAAAGCTGAGTTTTGCGACCTTGACAGCGAACAAGCACCCCCACCTAACCCCCACCCCCCCTCCTGAATAAGCTTTCAAGAGATCCAGGAGTGCGGGACTGAGGTTATTGCGGATACACAGTTCAGGAATGCGCTGCTGTAGCACAGAACCTGTAGGACGAGAGACCTCAGAGAGTCATGCCCTTAATCTGTCATAACCTTTAGCATGCCTGAGGGAGCAATAATGTGCTCTGTTGTGTATGTGCAGGGAGGCAGGAGTATTTGGGTGTGGTGTAAGAGTGTGTGTGTGTGTCTGTGTGTGTGTGTGTGTGTGCACGCGTATGCATCAGTGCGTCACACTTCCAGGAGAAACCTCCCACAACAGCGCACACCTTTCGCTTCACCTGCCACTGCCTCCTACACAGGGGTGGGACCAGACACCAGGGCAGACTGGGCTGGAGGTGTGTGTGTGTGTGTGTGTGTGTGTGTGTGTGTGTGTGTGTGTGTGTAGGGGGGGGACTTTTACAAGGGCTGAATAACCACAACTAAGGACTAGGGGGGTGGGCGAAAGGATGTTAGTACAAGGGCAGGGTACCTACAGTTTGTTCTGAATTATTTATTGAGGTTATGTGTGTGTTTGTTCTTTCTTTTTATCTCTTTATCGTGATGTTATCTTCTTTGGGTCAGTAATTCCACTTTAATGAAGTTATTGTGAATCTTTTTGTGTGCACACATGTGAGTGTGTGTGTGTCTGTTTGTGTGTATGTGTTTGTCTGTTCGTGTGTGTGTGTGTGTGTGTGTGTGTCTGTGCATGTGTGTGTGTGTGTGTGTGTGTGTGTGTGTGTGTGTGCGTGTGTGTGTGCGCGTGCATGTCTGTGTGTGTGCATGTGTGTGTGTGTGTGTGTGTGTGTGTGTCAGGGGGCTTTTACTGAGCATCTTGCTGGAGTCCTGTCCAGGCCAGCACCACTGTGTGAGATAATGAGGGATTCAAAGGAGCTTTACTGGGCTGGCTCGTACCTCTCCGGTCAAAAACCCTCAGCTATTACCGCCAGAGGGGGGGTTTGTGGCATTACCATTACTTAAGAGCCTGTAAAATTCCACTCTCACGAAGAGGGTGAGAGATGTAAGGGTTAGTCAGATGCGTGTAAGAACATAAAATTGTGTGTGTGTGTGTGTGACTGTGTGTGTGTTTGTGTGTGTATGTGTGTGTGTGTATGCATTCGTGCGTGTGTGTGTGTGTGTGTGTGTGTGTGTATATGTGTATGCGCTCCTGTGTATGTGTGTGTGTGTGTGTGTGTGTGTGTGTATGCGTTTGTGCGTGTGTGTGTCTGTGTCTGTGAGCAACCAAGTGAGTGAAAGTATCTGTGTGGGGGCAGTGAGTGAGGTGAGGTGAGAGGGGTGTGGGCTTGTGAAAGGGAAAAGGGCGAGCCTGCTGTGATTCGTCACGGCTCCACCCTGCTCCACTGGCAAAGGCACACCGGGATGCTCTCGAGTTCCCCGCTCCCAGCCTGGCCCACTATACCGGCCTACAGTGATACTGTGGCCAAAGCCCGCAGGTCAAGAGGTCGAAGGTCAGTCACTCACCCACGTCTAGGATGTCCAGGTAGATGACATCGGAGACGGCAGAGCCCAGCTGGTTGGACGCCTCCACCCAGATCTCATAGGGGGTGAAGAGGGCGAGGTCGCGGGGGATGTAGCACGTGTAGGGCTGGCCTGTGTTGTAGTCCTCACACTCCTTCTCCTGACTGTACCACCTGACCACCGCAACGATAAACAAGTAACATAAGGTGAACAGTGTACCCTAACTTCATGTGATGCTACTGACTGTAGTATCAATCTGTTGTTCCTTGTCGTCCATACTGCATCTGTTAAAAATTGCCCTTTTTTGGCAGCAGGTATAGACTCCTTCTCATTTAGACTGGGTGTTTTAAATGTTTTCAATGCAAGGAAAAAAATGAAAATAGAACCATTGCAATTAACAAAAATCTGTTCTAAATGTTGCTGTGTCATGGAGCAGGCAGTTAGGACATTCCAATAGAAAAACAAAGCTATTACACTGATTTTGTCGCTCTCATAATTACACTACATGCGGTTAGGACACTCTGTAAAAGACACAGAGTGTCACACAGAGAGGGAGAGAGGGAGGGAAAGACGGGCGGGAAACACACAAAATGGAAAGAGAGATAAAGGGGAAGAAATAAGACAAAAACAAGGAGAGAGAGAGAGAGAGAGCGGGGCAGATGGAGGGAGAAGAGACACTAAAAGGCAGAAGGGATAAAGAGGAAGAAAAAGAGAAAACCAAGCGGAGAGAGAGTTTCAGGGGGAAGACAGAAGGTCAGGGAGACACAAAGAGGGAAAAAGAGACAGAAGAGAAAGACAGAGGGTAGGAGAATGTGGGGAGGTATGTTTATGGAACAAAAAGCATTTCAGCATCATCTTTTTCCATTATTCCATTCCGAGCATACTGGAAACAATTTTTTTTTCTAACCCAATGGCAAACTGACGTTTAACTAAATGGCCCTGTTTATTTACAATTTTATAGACAGCATGACAAAGTTCTGACATGTACTAAAGCTTTTGAAATTACAAATGCGGTTGCCTAAATCTCAAACAAGTGCTAGGAGATTCCTCCCAGTATGAGGTCTCCTTACAGGCTTTACACAAACTTTAGCCAAATTTCACATGCCAAAATGACTTCGCTAAATCAGATCCCTGGGCAACCTGCAATACAACAACAGAGTGCCTCTCCAAAGCCTGAAAAAAAACATGTCTGGAAGCTGTTTTTTTACTGACACATATCATCTTTAACTTCCACATTATAGTGAAGAATCCATATCGCTTTATAATGCAAAAATATTAAACGAAGTTGGCAGGCACAGACAGTGATAGGAATATAGGGGCATTGGGGCCACACAGATCTGCTTGCAAGGGCCCTGAAGGGAACCGAGGTTTGAAGGCAGAGTCTGTGATTCTGGCACAAGGATATTGATATTACAGCCAATCGAATGTTATCCCCACTCCTTCTCTGCTCTCCTCAGGCAATGTGTTGACTGGCTGGTATCTTATGGCTCAGTCCAAACCACTTTGTTGTTTTCCCAGTTACAGAGCCAGGACTGAGTACAAACACTAAGATTTTTCTAAACCTTTGAGTGGAACTGAACAGAAGAATGTGTTCTATAACAATGAAACATTCTGAAATTCCACATTCGCATCACATTCCACTGACTTGTTTCCTTTAGAATGTTTATCTTCTCTACATTCCCATCACAACACTATGAAAGTACCATCTTGTAAATTCGACACACAATAGTCAGGTAGAGGATTGTGATAAGCAGTTTGCTGAATTTGACAAAAATGTATTAGATCACAACAACAGGAGCTTGATCTGAACAAGCACAGAGAGGTAGGGGTAATTTCGCCAAAAATATCAATCAGTCATACATGCCACCCATGACATCAATCAGTCATGGCTGCTACCTTTAAGTACAGATTTTGTTGAAACCTCCACTGTAACACATGCTAATTATTATTCCTTCACTTTTCACCTCAAGCCAGTGTGTGTTCCGCCACTCACAAAAGCTCTGTATAAATACAATATGTGTTTGCTATAGCAAATGGCATGTGCCATGACAAAAAGAGCGAGGTCTAGATGACCAGGTAGGTGCTCACCTGAGCTTGTACTTGAGGATGTACTTGGTCCTGATGTAGGTCTCCCCCTGGCCCCCCGGGGCCCACTGACAGGTCAGGTCTTTGGTGTTCCGGGACCAGCAGGTGAGGTTGACCGGCTTCTCCGGAGGCACTGCATGCAGACAGCAGTCAAATTAAAAACACAAACAAAAACACAAACACACCAAAATAAAAAAAAAACAACACAGTCAGCGCTGGTTGACTGGCCTAAAAAAAAAGAGTCTGCTAGAGGTGGTAAAACACACCATAAAACACCATGTGTAAACAAACGCCCAAAGCAGCGGCCATAAAGACGATCCCTTAGGTGCCCCCTGCGCTCCCACTGTGCAGGCAGGAGACACGGCCGCGGGGCTTTCGCGTCTTCCACTATGGATGAGCGTTTTCAGCTGTCCCCCTCGTTTAACTTCAGGACCCTTGCCAAGATTCCATTCAACTCCGAAACAAAAGGCAGCGAGGGGAGAGTAAGTGTCAGCGTTAGATTATGGCCGACTGTGACGCGCAGGCCTGACTTCAGAGGAAGTGGAGGCTTAGCCGGGATGAACGCAGCATTTCAGACAGGCTCATCTCCTTAACATGAATGTCTCGAGAAAAAGAAAAAAACTTTGTGTGTGTGTGTGTGTGTGTGTGTGGTATATGTATGCTTGAGGTGGTGGTTAAAAGTGTAGAAAATGTGTATGTTTTTTCTGTCTGTAGAAAAAAAAAAGTACATTTATTTTATTTGCATTTTTTTCCAAATGAACAAAGTTAAAAAAAGAGTGTCTGTTAAAAAAATGCAACAATTCAAAGTGTGAAAGTGCCATAAAGGGCAGTGACTTAAGCGTAGTTTATGCTCATTTCATGGAAATCGTACTCCTTCTCTGAGAGCCCCTTGTGTTGTTGAACCCCCACAGAGAGCCCCTTGCGTCCCTCCATGTGTCGCCCCAATTTTTAAACTACCCTACTCTACCCGACTACCCGACTCTGAGAGTCTCCGACTGTCGGAATACGCAAGCCTGTGATTGGTCCACTAACTACTAGAATTCCAGGTAATCCATTTCCATGGGTCATTCACACATCTCACAACAACAACTTTTTAAACTTTTGCAAACAGAATGTGGGGTAAATTATGATGTAATTAACCTGCAATATAGAGTAGGTGTTATTGTTGTTTTTCTCGTTTGCCATAAAAATGCAGGCTGTTTTCCACAGTAGGGTAGGCAAACCCTTTAAAAAGACTTCTTATCGGCTATCATTGCTTATTTAATAAAAGAGCAACTGTCGCCGCTTCCAAATCATTTGTGGTATAATTCGCCTGCAATGTAGGTTGGGTGCAATGCAATTAAAGTTAATTAAAGTGAATCATTGCGCAGTTGCCTTCTATCCCTGCCGCTCAGCCTAGGATGTGCACACGTTCCCGACAACAACATGGTGTCCGACTCGTCTGAGAACTTCGAACGCATAAGGAGCTTCGACAATCCGACTGTATGGTCACGCAATGACAGAACAGGAGAAGCATAATAAGCCCTTCAGAGACTAAAAGTGTGTGTGTGTGTGTGTGTGTGTGTGTGTGTGTGTGTGTGTGTGTGTGTGTGTGTGTGTCAGCAGGAGGGTGTGTGAAAGAGTGAGAGGAGGTAAAGGAGTGCAAGAGAAAGTTTAGGGGTGAGGAAAGAGCATAATGGACCACACAGTAACAGTAAGCCACCAGAACACACTGCTATCTTAAGGGGCTTATATAAGTATGAGTTCATTGTTCAGAAAAAAAGCATTAAATACTGCAACAACTGCAACAACTTGACAGCCCAGGAGGTCAAATTTAAATGCTGTGAGCTCTGAACTCCCTACACATACAGCCCTACAGACAGGACCTCATGCACGTATTCTCTGTCTCTGTCTCTCTCCCTCTCTCTGCATCTTTCTGTAAATGTCAAAATCACGTTCAGATAACATTTATTGGCACCATCATTTCAAAGAATTCTCCCTCCATCTTTCTTTTTCTCTTCCCATTTTCTTGTCTTCGTTTCTGACTGTTTGTCACTGTCTGCCCCCACCGCCACCCCCCACCCCACCGACAAAACCCATTACTTGTGAGGACTTACTGATTTATAAAAAGTCAGATAAGAGTCACTGGGATGTGTGTCAACCTTTACTTGCAATTTCAAAGAACTCTCTCCCTCTCTCTTCCACACGCCCCCCCCACCCCCGTCTCTCTCTCTCTCACACACACACACACACACACGCGCGCGCACACACACACACCCACACACACAAATGCTCTCTCACACTGTCCTGTCTGTCGGGGACTTACTTCCGACGTAGAGGCAGGAGCCAGCCAGGACATGGCCGCCATTGTTGTGGCACACCAGGTTGTCTCCGGAGCGCTGCCGGGAGCCCATGAGCAGCGGCAGGGTGACGCTGAGCACGGTGGGGCTGAGCACCGTGTACAGGCTGGGGGGCAGGCGCTTGCCATTCAGCGTCCAGTACAGCGAGCTGGCGTGCATGCCCAGCTCCGAGCTGACCGAGCAGGTGGCCGTCAGGCTGCTGCCGATCCGCACAGCCGGGTCCTGGGGGTAGATGGCGGCCAGCTCTGGGAAAGCGATGGCCGAAGGATGGGGGGTGGGCAGGATGAAATTTAAAAAGATAAAAAAAATAAATACACAAAGACACGAATAAACAATTAAACAAAGACCCATGCATGCAGAAGAGCACTTAAAAGTTGAAGGCTGCTGACAGGGATTTTTTTTTTTTTAACATGAAAAGGTTGATGTGAGCACAGCTCTGTCAGACAGGACTAAAGCTATTACGACGGCCATTTAAACCATTAAGGAACGATTCCATGCATGTTAATATGAATGATGAGGACATTTATTCATTTATGAAACTTAACCGGCCTGTCGTCGAGGGCTTTTCGCATTAAGGCAAGAAATTGAAAATAAGTTATGTACCTCAGAGATCAGCGTAATTGGGTTGTTACTTAAGCTGCCAGTTTCGTATACACAGGGTACACTTTTTCATTTAAAGGAGGTTATGCTTGGCCACTGGATTAAGGTTAAATCACCTTTACGCATGACAGTGCCACAACCAGAGGCTCTGAGGGGGAAGGTGGAAATTTGGACCTGACACAAAACAAGCCTTTTCCTTTAAACATTTTAATGACAGTGCCAATTATCTCTATTTATTTTAAGTGTCTGCATGGGAAATGGGCTGTAAAATATCATTTGTTTTTAGAAGGTCTCGTGAGGTATGCCCAGAGCTCTCTGATCACGGAGGCAACTCTCTAAACCAAGGCAAATATACAGCGCCGCGCGGTTAAGCCCACGGATTAGCCTGCTCCCATTGTGATGATGAAAAATGGGGGAGCCTGTTTTGTGGCGGTCTTCTCACTGGTGTCACTCGGCAAGGTTACATGAAAGCCCTGCTAATGTCTCGGTGTTACTCTCCTGCACTCTGTTTATGTTCTGCTGCTCAGGGTCCAACGCGGCTTGGATCCAGCTGTGTGTGGAGCTCTTTCAAAATACACCAAGCAAGCTTTGCCTTAAGTGATCCTACAGTGAAAATGTGCAAGTGCTGTGATTTACTGCTTCATGTTCATGTTGTCATTTATGCATGCAGACTCAGACAGTTGGGAAAATGAATCATATTAGGTTTGAAGCAATTAGTTAATTCACTAAATAATTTTATCCTGTCATTTAATGTTGCCTACTTGATATTTTTAATTGTTTTGTTCATGGTGGTGAGAATTAGTATTATGTAATTGTTGTAGTACAACTGTAGTTATTAAAATGTTGTAACTGTTGACACTTTTTAATTCTAATTTAACTAAAGCATAACCACTGAGACATTTCAAGGTCTATGCTTTCCCAGAGAAATGACAGCACTTATAATGAAGGCTGTTCAATAACATTTTAAAGTCTTTTTGAAGATAGGTGCAAAATAGTACATAAGATAAACGAACAGCCAGTGAACATTGTTGGCCGTTTGTAGGCCTCTTTGTGGTCGATGCGTTACATTAACTCTGATTAGTCCGACAAGGTAAAGCCGAGGACTGGGAAAACACTCTGAAGCGCGGGGGGAAATGAAGTAACTGTTTTGTTGCGGCTCATAAAGCACCACACTCCATGTGTTCAATGAATTACGGCCTGACCTGCTGAAATTCTAGCCATGTGAGAATTTTTCAATGATGGTTATGTATTGGGGTTATGCAGAAAGTCACCTTTCACACTGTTTTACAAAGAATTAATATCGCCAACGACGGCCTGATGAATGTTTATAGCCTCCTGGCAAGGAATTTACCAATGTTTACTTGTTTCGGGCGGCTGGGTATTGTGGTTGAAACTTCACAAATGCATTGACAATTTAGCCTATCAAATGACTCTTTCTTATCATGCGTTTTCTGTGATTTGTTTCGCGGAAAGTATGTCTCACCTGGCTCTGTCACGGTAGGTCTATTGGTTAAACATCACTGGATGCGTCAAAAATTAGGGCACATTCAGCCATGCAGTGATTAGTTGGTTATAACCCTTCGCGTATCACATGCAACCCCTGTACTTACGGGTCGAGGAAGACAGCACACCAGGAGAGGTCATTATGAGAAACAATAACGTGATCATATTTCAAGGAATGTTCGTTCTCTCCGTAAAACAAAACGAAATATCTTCTTATTCTTGCTGTAAATATTTCACACACGCATGCAGTCCGACGACACCAGGTCCAAGGCTCTTGATGTAGGAGTCTGCCCTTAGTTGGGTTGGCTATCGTATCCAAGCAGTCGGCTTTCTGAGTGTTAACAAGCAGCTCCAATTTCAGACATATCTAGAGTCGGTGAACTTACTTGTCTACATCTAGGTAAACTTGTGGTGGATAGTGTCCCTGTGTCCAGTTTTGTCATAGTTTACCACGGTGAGTTGCTAGCACACATTCAAGTTTATACTTTGTAAGCTCCTCCCCTGTCTTCCCACACAGTCGCGAAGTCATTTTTGCTTCTTTAGTTCCTTTCCGTCTTTTCGTTGTCTCATTCCGTTCCCCCAGTGCGGTGCACGCTGCACACTCCGACATTTGGTCTCGCGTTCTTCGCGGTTGACTCATGGACAGTGATAATGGAGGATTAGATCACCTGTGCGGCGTCCGCCTTTGACAGCTATTACAAAACGATGTAGGTGTAGGGAATAGTTTTAGTACATGGGGAAACAACTCAATGGTCACATGTAGCTCCCAGACATATGTCTGATTCACAAATACTGGCATTTTTAACCTTTTGGTGTAGTGGTATTTTTACCTGAAAAGATTTGCATAGTCAATCCAAGCCCTTTTGAGTTCATAAGCAAAACTCTGATGGGCTCACATATTCAATATAATCTGTAGAGCTACAGGCCTATAGGCTGATCTCTAGGCCCTAATAGCCGAATAGGCCCTTAATAGGCCTCAACCAGATAGGCAACATGACCAAGGAAAATTGGTTATTATAGCGTAGCGCACAGGGTGGACGCAGCAAATTTTAAGGAGATTAAGTGAATATTTAGCGTGTGATAACCGATAGATGGTTTATGGAATTTTGTCGACCATAAGCTAGTTTTGACCAAAGAAGCAATGATCAGTAAACCGTAACAATACAGTTGCGGGAGACCATATATGGCCATTTTTGAACGGGACAGAAAAACAAAACACCCCTTCTTTCCTGGCCGTGCCTTTGTAATTGCCGTGACTAATGTTTGACGAAGAGCACTTGGGGCAAGTCTGAGGTGCGCAATGGGCCTGTGAGTCACATTTGCCTAACGAGAAAGTGTTTATACAATAACCATGACAGCAAGTATGTCTAGTTCACAAACACCACAATGCTACGCTTTATCAATCGGAGTGAACTGGCTCTTGTTCTGGTGGCGATTACGGCCTGTGTCATGGCGAGTTTGTCCGGTAAGTGGGATGACTGGACTCACTTTTACTGCCGCTCGTCACTTTCCGGTTATCAAAGCTAGGAGTGCCCCACATGACCAACTTTGCCGTTGGAAGGCACAATGCATCTTTTATTGACCCAAACAGAGAGCTATTCAGTCTTTTCATTCATTCATTGTGTTTTTTTTTATAGAAAAGATACACTTGGCTTGTATTTTACAGTTTAACTTTTCAGCCAAGTACTGATTACTGACGCCACCATTCCATTCCTTTGCTGTATTCCTATTTTAAAATTCACATACTTCATATTCCATTAAATATGTGCCAGGCCAAGATGCACTGTCTGAAGCCATTAGCAGCCCTAAAACTATGACAGAGATGAATGCATATGTGGACACTGAGTAAAGCACAACTGGTCACGTGCATATTCCTCCTACCCACCCCAAGCACCCAGGCTTCACTGCATTCTGAACCTGAGGACAGCAATCAGTCAGGAAAAACAACTTTCCCAGACAAGGGTAATGAAAGACCCTGTCTGGATAACAAGGCCTAGCAGGATAAGTTAACATATGTCCTGCCAGAACAGGCAAAAAGGTAGTAGGAAGTCATATGTCTGAATTAAAGCTGACAATAGACAAATACGTTCTGAAGAGCTTCATCTTCCCATAAGACAGCCAAACAGGACATAACGACACGGGAAGGCATTGATGATCAGGGATCCTGTGATTTAGTAGATGAGAGCTGGCATGTGGAACAAATTACACAACCATAAAGATTTCAGGAGGGAATTCTGCCTCGCACCCCAGCCTGCTCTCCACTTTGGGGAAGTGTGAAAGGATTGGGGTCAGTCCTGTGTTCCACCACCCAGATAACCCTAGAATCTGTCATGTTGTGTTGTCGTAACGGTCACCCCCGGAGAAACCAATACGTCTAACATGCACACGCTTAACATTGCACAAAACCTCGAAGGTGTTTCCTGCAAATACTGAAAAAAAAGAAATTGGGAAAAAAAAGAAAGGAAGAGAAAGGGAAGAACGAAAGAAAAAGAGGCCCATAATGACTATCAGTTCTGGGAAAATCAAGAGTGAAATCAACCTAAATCAAGATGTTTCCTCGTTATGTGAAGAGACAGGCTACAGAGCCCGGTGGTACACTTTCCACTGATTGAGGGGAACTGTTTGTTTGAAGAGAGGTCATTGCCTTTCATGGCATGTTTGAATTCTCTCCGGCTTTTAATGCTTGTTGAACTCAGTGTATACCAAAGAACTACTGACCAAAAAAAAAAGAAAAAAAAAAAACGGGAGGGAAGCGCATTAAAATGAAGAGAGTTGTACATGGAACAGAAATCAGATTCTAATTTGTGAAGGATCATCCCCAGCTCACATAGTTTTTAAAGTCAGTGAAGCACCTTTGGCATTTCTCCCCAATAATCCGTGACAGATGTATATCAACCATGTGCTCAGAGATGGCAGGATTTCTCAAATGTGTAGCCAATATTCCTTCAGGACCTGCAGTAGTTAACTTTCCCCACCCCCACCCCCACCCCCACCCCCACCTCCAACCGCCACCCCCACCATCACCACCGCGCCCTCCACCCTCCCGTCCCCCTCCATCTGGATTCAATGTGTTGTTGCAGAGCATCAACAATCAAACAAGAAATGGCTAAGAGGGGTTAGGGTTTTCTTGCACTGCATGCTCTCGTCTTACAAGCCAAAATGGTTACTCTGTACACATGGGTCCCTGACAATTTCCATACTGGTTACTGCCAATGTCTGTTTCATGAAGTGTACAGCGAAACAAAAGAGATATCACCACTGAATGCTCTGTAATGCATTCAAGGTACAACTCAATATGTCAATCTCAGTTCTTTCTCTGATTGTAACACACTTATATTTTATTTTATTTACATTTTTTTAAGAACACGTTTTATGAATTGTAAATGTTAATGTGATTTTATCAGATGTAATCTTCATTAGCTATTTGAATTGTGAATTATAGGCCTATCAGGAATTCTGAATATGTGTATCTGCAGTGGATTATTTTGTTGTTTTACACTGCAAGCATTGTTTACAAGCATTAGGAACTATGGCTTAAAATATCGGGTCTTTGACAATCAGGATGAAGTCTGAACTATAGGCCTATATAAGACCTGTATGTGAAGGACCACCTACTTTGAACAGGAGATACATGAAGCCAACACACAGCACATCTTTTTTTTTTGTTGTTGGCCAGGGGTTGAGGGGCGGGGGGGTGTTACACAGGCATCCATCAATCTTGGTGGATTATGGAGTCGTGCCCGGACTCTGACTAAGAGAGCAGTCTGCTGCAACTGTGGCAAGGCAACCAGTGTGGCAGTCAGTGCCACTTTGTTATTCTGTAGGTGACGACTAAAGCAGCCCTTCCCAACTAGACGTCAAGTCTTTTGTAAAGTCCTCCCTCCCTGGCCTGATGTATCTGTTCCTTTCTGAATGCCAAGTGGCCCTCATGTCATGCGCCTATGTGTTTGTGTGTCTCTGTAAGAAGTGTTGACGTACAATATCGTGTAACTGGCATCACAAACAGCAAATTAAAGCGGAGGGATTCCCGGGAGTTGCAAGTCAACCGCATATATCAATTGGTCCAGGGCAAACGGAGGGTGGGACATTTGAGGCCTGTTTCAGGGGAACCCAGGCAAGCCATGGCTTTCTGGAATTGCTTTTGGAATCCTTCGTTTATGACCTCACTCTATGGCGTTCACATGGCATGTGTCAGTAAGGCCAGAACACATGCACAAACACAGCCTTAGCGGCAACCCAGGAAAACAACTTTAGCAAAGTTGTAAGCCACAATAGCTCTGCTAGCTTTAAACATTACACTGAACTTGCTTATTACCCCTCTTCGAGAGCAAAATAACAAGAAGGACATGTCTATGGTTGGCTTACAGACCAATAAAAAAATAAAAAATCCTGAAAAATCTGCATTGCTAAACCCAGTTTATGTACAGTGATGGCCATTAAGTTATGCGGATGCTGACAAATCTTAACATACAACAGCTCTCACACAGATCCAACACCTAATATCTACAGGAAACTAGGTAAGTAGCCCCACTACATGTGCACACGTGGGAAAGCCAAACTGCTTTCCAAGTCACTATGTGCAGAATTTGGTTAGGTACGTGTCACATGGTCTAGCTCCCTCTACCATAAATATTTAGACACACACACGCGCGCACGTCCGCAAACACACACACACACACACACACACACACACACACACACACACACACACACACACACACACACACACACACACACACACACACACAGCATGTCCTTCTTAATTGGACAATTTCAGTCTTTACACTAACCACTTGAGGGCAGCATGTGTCCTCAACATTTCTCCCCCATGTGTTCACACTTGAGGTGTTGCAGAAAAGGGCTAATTTAAAAAAATAAATAAAACTTGCATTTGTTTATTTATTTGTTTGCTTGTGTGTTTACATTTTTGTGTCTTAATGAATACATTATGTATTGCAGAACTGAAGATGGAAGCTCAACATAGTGAAATACTTTCGTGATTTTAGGTAAGATAGACTGTCAAAAGTAATATTCAAAAGACAATAAAATGTTCACTTATGGAATTCTGTTCACATCCCTGTGGACACATTGAAGACTATCCTTAGCAGATGTTCAAAAGGTCTTGCTTGATTTTGCAAGCTGAAATTCAGTACTCACGACTTCATGTGCCTCAGAAACATTGTGAGAGAAGCTTACTGAATACTTTGAATACAGTTGCAAAATGTGTAAACATGCCCTGCTCATGTAACCCATAACATCGACTGCACACGCTATCTTACAGTCTCGATTACATTATTTGAAACCAGAGGGCACACAGAGGTTGTGTTTGCACTGTGTTGAACAGGGAGGGATTGTTATTACCAGAATCCAGAATGGACATGAATTCCTGGAGGGTTTTGAAGGGTTTGACTTTTTTCATTCCACTCCTTTATTTATGTGCTAATGTATGATCATCCACACTTATCCAAAAAAGACACTCTTATCCAGGGTGAATTGGTGTTACCAAACTAAAGAAAGAGTCTCCGGGGAACAAATCAGGGTTAAGGACCTTGCTCAGGAGCACAGTGGTGGCAGCCACTGGGTTCACACACACACGCATACACACACACACACACACACACACACACACGCGCACGCGCGCACACACACACATGCACACGCAAACACACACACACAATATTTTTTTTTTATTTCAGAGCACATATTGCTAACAACAAGGCCAGCACTTTCTCCAAGAAAGACTTCAGACTTCAACAATCTTAAAGAAGGTAGAACAAACAGTGTGTGTGTGTGTGTGTGTGTGTGTGTGTGTGTGTGTATGTGAGAGAGAGAGAGAGACGGGGGTGGGGCACATGTACCTTTATGTGGCCTGCATTGTATTTTACTGTAAGTGCACTGTGGAGTAAAAACTTTGTCATTGCATAACTAGTTCTTTGCCCAGAAACCACTGACCTGAGCCACGCATTGCCATGTCATCCTCCCAAGAGGTAGCTGGTTTTGCATAAGGAGTGACCATGCTGTGTCATGATGATATTTTGTTATTTTCTCTTGTCATGATGATATTTTCTTTATTCTTTATTTTCTTTTGGACACTGATCATCATTATTGCCTAAGACAAGGATCACATGTACAGCACATGTACCTTTCTTAAGCCAGTCATTTGTTCGTTTGTTATTTCTTAGTTTGAGTAACTTCAACACAAATCTAACATGATGTCAGTTTTGTCACAGTTTGACATTTAAAGGAATATGCATGACTCAGGTGCAATACAAATACAAAGAAGATTACCATAGCCACCTATATACCCACTTACACTCCTGAATAATGTCTAAACTAAGCAAGTAATGTACTTAAATATACTTAAATTCTTAATAAAAAATACATGTGTACATACATACATACATACATACATACATACATACATACATACATACATACATACATACATACATACACACATACTACTACTACTACCACTACTATTACTAATATTAGAAATTTGTTTTTCATAAAATATGCTTTCAAAAACAGCAATATGCATTCATGCCTCAATGGTAAAGATAGGCTACTGCTGGTGATTAACCATTTACTTTTTTATCACCTGAATAACACCAATTAAAATATTAGGCTACTATAGTTATTACTGGTAGTTTCTTAAACTAAAGTAATTATAGACTAGTTACTACAGTGGTTATACACACCAGGAGCGGCTCATGCATTTGAACAGGCAAGGCTTTTTGTTTATTTTCATAATAATAAAAGATAAGTCTGATTTTAAACCGCGAGTGTCTGTTACATTTGATTATGTATTTCCTGCTTGTGGTGGACCGATCAACTAAGCCATATAAACGGTGGCCCCTACTGGTGAAGAATAGGCGTGCAAGCTAGGCTTGTGAACTGTGAGCACTTTCATGGATGTCAGTGAGAGGAAAGTATTGTTTAACTGTCATTTTATTCATCTGTTTTGGAGCAACATTCCACATCGTGGATTAATAACCTTACTTTATCAACCACTGTTGTGGGCCTACCGTTTATAACTTGAATCTGCCAAAGGTTGAAGTTTCATAATTTAGCCTCTGCCTAAAAATAAAATCCCTCTCAAAGTTCCCTTGAAGATCAAGCAGTTGGCATAAAGCAGTTTTGTTAACATGAAAGGACAAAAAGCTTTTGCTTGACATCCATCACCTCATCAGATATCTGTTTCCGCATAGACAAGAAAGACCTGTAACCAATGTAATTCATTAACCCTCAGTCCTCCTTTTCCTAAGAAAATGTTGCTCATACTTTGCTTTCCTAAGAAGACTTTCCAAAGCTCTTTAACTCCTTCCTCAAAACCATGACAAGGCAACATTCATGGACATTATTTCTAACTTAAGGAGGGCGTACACCTGTCCTTGCACTGATCAAAGAGCTGTCAGTTCATTCAGTTTGCATTCACATTTGCTCACACAGTAATTTTTTTTCCTTCAATCCATGCCTCTTCCAGTCAAGGAGAATCTATGTATTTTTTACGAAATAACTATTGTTTACTTCTTTAACTGCTCAATTATACACTCTTCATGGCAAGTTAATAAGTGCCTAACTGTGGGAAAAACTGCAAATTCATAAACTCCTAAGCTACTAGGAAATAAAATAATTGTGGGTTACTATATACAAATAATACAAAATAATGGCTTATTGCATACAGGGAACATCTAAAGTAACTTAAGGAACTGCTCGTTCAGTGTCTTTGAGTAATAAGAAACTACACTGTCACTGTAACAGCATGTAGTCAAGTCTCCTTTTGTCTCAGTTTCACTGATTCACTGGCCGGGTTTATTATGTTTCACTGTCACAGACTGACTGCATTTAGCTGCCGGACGTGCGGTTTTTTTTAATGCGTAGGTGTTTGTTTGGGTGAGATACTCTTAACTGCAGGCTTTCTTCACCTCAGGTAACTATCTGGAAACCCCACCTTTCGTAGTGCTTTCGGTTCGCTTGCTACTGCTTCGGGCGCCGAAACGCGTGAAGCTCAGCAGAGGACCAACTTGCCGAGTCATGCTGATGTCGAAATCGCCGAGAGCTGCGCGCGCAGTTTTTATTAGTAAATGACAGATCGAAGCCGATGGGAGCTTGACGTTGAGTGCCGAACTTCTGCTCCAGCCCAGCGTTCTCACAGCAAAGAGATTTGTGGAATTCAAGTATGTTTTTTGTGTCGCAACCTATATCGGGAGCAGTCTAGGCGTTTGCGTAGTCTGCGCAATTGCCACTGAAAGAAGTTACCTACTCTTACAGACAGTTCTGGAAAGACCACTGTCCTGGACCTACAGGTGAGATTAATAGACTTTTGTAGTGATGGGGGCTCGAATTACATATGTTAAATGTATGTAGCATTGGCTGAGCAGAGACCATGCTTTAGTAATAGATGTAAACGAGCATGTATGTGTTAAACGTGTTGTTCTGTTTTGGAATTTGGCGAGTGTTTTTTTTTGTGTACTAAAATGTTGATTGGCTAATCATTACTCCAAACTTCAGAGCACTTTATCAGCCCCGGGGTAACCTACTTGATGTTAATTTTGTAATGCAGTTAGTCATGCCGTTGTTTTCCTCTCTTGTTCTTGCTCGCTCCCTGCAGTGAGTTAAATGGCATGGTAGGCTATGTATCACAGCCCTGAGTGTGAACATTTTTTTCGCTACTACTCATTGTCGACCTTATGGTCATGACTGTGTCAGCCAATTCATGTCCCACCCACTGGAAATTTGTACTATGTCGGCTGTCAGTAGTGGCTTATTCTTTGTTTACCAATGTAGACAGTCTCATGTAATGATTTCGTACAATAGTAATGACACATTTCTGACTGTATAGAAAAGGTTAAGCTATCAGCAAATTGCTATCATCTAGACTAATGCAGACATTAAATTGAAAAGTGTATTGTGCATTTGTCTGTAGCCTTTGTCTGTAGTCCTTGTACACAGATCCACAAATGTCTGCAGACATTCAGTTTCAATTCCGTTTAGTGATATTAACAGTGAGAATCCCACTGTGCAGACCTAGGCTAATGTTTGGGTAAACATTAAAGCCCAGATTAGTAAGTAAGTCTATGAAGGGAGGATGCACAAAAAAACAATGCAGCACTATGAGGGCTGAGGGCCCCTTGTGAAAGGGTCTATGATAGAGGAAGTGGTTGCTCAGTGTCTTGTGATCCTTGCCCGTGGCATAAGGCAGGGGTGGCTGGGTGGCGGTGAGGTGAGTGGACTGCTGCGCGTGGCATTATGTAACGTAAACAGCACACAGGGTCTCGGTCAGCTGTGGTTATGCAAGGATTGACCAGACCAGTCATGGCCGTGTAATGAAATTCATAAATAACAGAAAACACTTTGTGTGTATGTGTGCGTTTGTTTGTGTGTGTGTGTCTGTCTGTGTGACTGTGTGTGTGTGTTTAGTGTTGTTTACAATGACTCTGTGTCACTGCTTCAGTCACCATGAGGAAGTGAAAGAAAGCAGTTTTTATAGGCTGTACACGCACAGCGGGTACAGCCATAGTAGTGTATGGCTCCCTCAGTTATATGAAGTTGTCTTGTGGCTGTTGCATGTTTTGTGATGCCTGTGAACCCTCCATGTCAAGCCCTGTGAGTATTGGACTGGGCAGCACATGCAGTACTGTTAGACTGACAGGCACAGAGTACTCGCTGTCACTCTTGTGGCACACAGTCGAATATGGACTTGCACAACGGAGTTGTTGAGCACTAGATAAGGACTTCTGTTATCAGTCTCTCTGACGTCTCTTTATCTTTCGCAGATAACCTCCTGACTGGAAGTGGAAAGATGACGGGCTGACAGTGTGTAGGCGCTTACAGGACACCCCTGCTCCGTTTACGGGACGAGTAGAGACACATCCTGAAGTGCTGGGTGTGGTACCAAAATAACTCCCAAGAGCAGCCGAAAGGGATTTCCCTTCCTCTACCTGTTCTGCCCCCACGCATGCACACAAGCACACCCACACACACATGCAAACACGCATGAACGCACTTGCGCACACACACACACACATACGCATGCACACACCTAGATATTTTTAACTAAACACACACTCAGAGTCTTTGAGCGATACTTGGGTGACAAGGAAATGAGGAGCACCTGTCATTGCCATCACAGGGATAGAGGATGAGCGATCTGTGACTTTAAATCGTGAAGGTTTGGTTTACATGGAGCAGTGATTCACAGAGCAGCATCCACCCACCATGCTGGGCGTCTGAGCAGCAGTCAGTAAGAAGCATGGCTCTTGTTTCATCCACACCACCTTTCAAGTCTCTAACCTTTGGCCAGGGATAGAGGCCCTTGCCACAAACGCACCCCTTTCCAAACCGCTGGAAGTGTTTTTGTAACCTAGAGCCGCAGAGGCACATGTATGCTCCGAGAATGATATGCCCAAGGAAGAAGAGGCCTACCAAGGACGAGGACTTCACAGCCATCGCTGTGCCCTCTATGAAGGGCCACGGGTATCTGGATTACACCATAGAGAGCCACCCCTCCAGGGCCATGCAGATCATGGATGAGTTTCGCAGGCACGACATGCTGTGTGACTTGGTTCTCCATGTGACCTACAAGGACAAAGTAGTGGACTTCAAGGTGAGGAACACTGTGTCATAAACTGCATACATAAAAACAAATTGTAACTGTGGAATTATGTGCTTAATGATGTCCGAAAAGTGCCGAATCATTCACTCATTTCCACATGATTTAGAAGACCAGACAAAAATAACCAACCCAACATTTATGCCCTCTGGAGTCATCAACTTTAGGTTTTAGTGTCTGCTTAAGGAGTCAAAAGTACAATGTAACCAAAACCAATCCATTGCAATGGTGTAGCCATCCACAACCTGTAGATATTATGTTAAAATGCTTCTTCATATATAGACTAGTACTCGTACAGTTGTGAATCCTGTTGGATATGAGATTTGTCTTACACGTGTATTTCTCCACTCCAGGTGCACAAGCTGGTACTTGCTGCCTGTAGCCCGTACTTCAAGGCCATGTTCACCAGTGACTTCAGGGAGTGCCGTGCCTCGGAGGTGACCCTGAGGGATGTGTGTCCGCAGGTCATAGGTCGCCTCATCGACTTTGCGTACACCTCCCGCATCACCGTTGGCGAGAAGTGCGTGTTGCACGTGCTCCTGGCTGCCATGCGGTTCCAGATCGAGGATGTGGCCAAAACCTGCTGCGACTTCCTGGTCAAGAACCTCGAGTCATGCAACGTCATCGGCATCTCCCGCTTCGCCGAGGAGATTGGCTGCACGGAGCTGCATAAGCACTGCCGCGAGTACATCAACACACACTTTAGCGAGGTTGGTGTCCCTGTGTGTGTATAGATGTGTGTGTGTGTGTGTGAGTGAGTGTGTGTACCACAAGTATTTAAACACAGCCTGAGGGTGGTTGGTGTACCTGTGCGGGTGTATAGATGTGTGTGTGTGTCTGTGTGTGTGTGTGTGTTTGTGTGTGGGTGTGTGTCTGTGTCTGTGTGTGTCTATTCATGTGGTCAGCAGTGCTCTGAGTAGGTCATTAGTTATTAACCACCAGCAAAACAAGGTGCTCATTTGCCAAAGTTTTTAAAGTCAATAAGGAAGCACGATATTGCCCGATGTGTAAACAACACTTTTGGTGACAGAATGGTCCTTCACAAAAGTCAATTTACGGTCTTTGTTTCTATCTCATGTATACAGTATGTAGTTTATACTTCAAGCCATATCGGTAAGTTGCAGAAGTCTGGCAGGTCACGTACTTCTTTGGAACATATAAGTGTGTAGATATCTATGAGCAAACAACTACACATTTAGAAGTAGCTCAGAACATTGTCTTCTGTGTGATTGCTGTCCACTCCAAACAGTTGATTATTTTTTAAAGAAAACAATTGGATAAAATATGGATAAGCAAACAGCGCAACTGTGATAAATAGATAAGAGTAGTGTGTTTGTAAACCTCCCATAATTCTATCACGGCTTACCTGAACCTTAACCCTAAGGTGCACACACACTACCACGTGCGTAACTGACCAGAGGGCAATATTGTGTGTGCTACAGTTTCCTGATTCTGAAACTAAAATGGAATGATCCAAGAAGATTCTACTACTTATTTCCAAAAGAATTCTAATTATTTCCAAGGGCATTCTAACTATTTCCAGGAGCATTCTACCCATTTTAAGAGCATTGTATTTCCAGCAGCATTGTTACTATTTCCAGGAGCATTCTACTCATTGAGGAGCATGGTCAGCATTGCATCATGCCTCTCTGTTTCAATGACACAAAACCCAAATTTGTTAAAGTGAGCATAGCCATATGTTCATATAGGCACCTGATTCTGCACTGTAGCAATTAACACTGGTAAAATCTGCTCAGTGATATTGCACCTTTTTTGTTGGGCTGGGCCCGCCAATACTGCCTGTGATGCTACATTGAATTTTGCCTTCAAGTCAGTCTGGCCAACCTGCCTATTCGCTGCCACCAATGAAAAACGAACACTACTCATTTGTCATCGGGAATCAGCAGTCTGATTGGTTTGTAGCTCTGTCCAGTAGTACACAGTGGCATTTGAAAGATGTCTGTTGATCCGCCTCTGAATTTCCTTTGTATGGATGGTTTGCCAGACCAACCTCCGTTTATGAGCTTGGTGAGACAGCCAGGCTACCTTTCTGTGGCTTTACTTTTTAAAGCAACATTTTTCTGCTTTTTTGCCCTTATAAATTTCTGTTCTGAGGGATACTAAAATGGATTAATATGATTTAATGGGATGGCTCACACAGACCTTCTTATATTATACAGCTCTATTTAACCCCTTTGTAAAAGGCTATGTCATTGGTCAGCTCAAACGCTCTGTTTTGATTGGCCACTAAAATGCCAGCCACACAGCAGACGTTGTAGTATTAAGTTACATCACCTGGTAGTGGGATAAAAAAGGAATTAAATGTCTGGAATTGCAATGACACACCTAAGGAATGTGAAACTCTGGAAAAGTATAGGAAGTTCTCTTTAAACAGACTTAAAATATCCAGCCACTGCACAGTAATTGATATTACCCTGTTCTGTAACTACGCTGAAAGGTTATCATATGCTCGCTATGCTGGATCAGTTCCTACAGCATAAGTGGGAAGACCAAGCTTCAAACAGTAAATGTCCTACCATGTGCTGTTTCTACCTGTGCTCTTTAACAGAAGTGATTCCACAAACCACTTTATCTACCTGGATGAAGAGTCAAGCTAATACACAATCAAGTGTAGTGGTATGAGGCAGTGAACATGTGGTAGGACTTGTGCTGCCTGAAGTGCAGTTCTCAGAGTGATCCCTTTGTAATCACAACGCTACGTATTTTAGCCCCATTCAAACAACAGAGACTATTGTGAAGCCTTGGAATTGTGAAGGGTTGACCACAGTTGTGAAATCTTTGTGAAACTGGCTCTCATTTTCTCCCAGCAGAGGTGTCGTTTCAGACACAGAAAGGCACAGAAAGTACACACACGCTTGTGGCCCTGTCTTCTGCCCAGTTCTGCCTTCAGATCCCTGGCATGCCTCAGTCAGCATGGCCAACACTTATAACCTTTACACCCATGTGTTATGGTGTGGCATCTTTTCGCTGGCTGACGCATGTGAAATTCCCACTCTGCGTGTAAAAGCGCGAAGGGTGGCACACCTTTGACAGAAGGAGTCTCTCCCCTCAGATGGAGTGTAGTTTAGTCGTTTGTGAAACATGCATAGCATTTGCATACACAACATCTGCATAATGCTCTAAAGGAATGTGGAAAAACAGGATGTGCATACAAGGATGTCTTTTAATGGCCATCCATGTGGTATTCATGCAGCAGTTAATAGTTCCCTATTCTGTAACTGTGCTGAAAGGTTGAACGATTATGAAGAGTTTGTCATCTTCACTCAGAAAGAGATGGATGGATGGATGTATGGATGGATGTATGGATGGATGGATGGATGGATGGATGGATGGATGGATGGATGGATGGATGGATGGATGGATGGATGGATGGATGGATGGATGGATGGATGGATAGATAGATAGATAGATAGATAGATAGATAGATAGATAGATAGATAGATAGATAGATAGATAGATGTTGATCTCAGAGCAAATTTAGGAAATTGACTCTGTGTGTGTGCTGTACCCCATCCCTCCACAGGTGACCAAGGCAGAGGAGTTCTTCAGCCTGACCCACTGCCAGCTCCTGGATCTGATCAGCCAGGACAGCCTGAAGGTGCTGTGCGAGGTGGAGGTGTACGAGGCCTGCATCGAGTGGGTCCACTCGGACGTGGAGAACCGGGCGCAGTACTTCCACGCGCTGCTCAAGGCCGTGCACATCTACGCGCTGCCGCCCAAGTTCCTGAAGCGGCAGCTGCAGCACTGCCCCATCCTCAGCAAGGCCAACTCCTGCAAGGACTTCCTGTCCAAGATCTTCCAGGAGATGTCGCTGCGGAAACCGTTGCCCCCGGCGCCGCAGCGGGGCACGCAGCTCATCTATGTTGCGGGCGGATACCGGCAGCAGTCACTGGCCTCCATGGAGGCGTTTGACCCCGCGAGGGGGGCGTGGCTGAAGCTGGCGGAGATGCCGTCGCCCTGTAGCGGACTTGGAGCCTGCGTGCTGTTCGGACTCCTGTACACGGTGGGCGGCAGGAACCTGTCCATGCAGAACAACACGGAGTCGGGCGCTCTCTGCTGCTACAACCCCATGACCAATCAGTGGACCCAGCACGCCTCGCTCAACACGCCGCGGAATCGAGTCGGAGTTGGGGTCATCGACGGCGATGGGAGCATGTATGCCGTTGGCGGTTCACATGGATCGAGGCATCTCAACACGGTGGAGAGGTGAGCAGTGCAAGGCATACTCTATTCCTCTATGGAAACTTGATATCTGAACATTATTGTTGATGACCTGCGCGGCCAATTTTCAGTTACTGCCATGGTGAATTATTCTTAATTGTAAATAATGTTTAGGGCTGATTGATTGAGTCTTCACTTGTGTCACCTCAACTGTCCTGATCAAGAGAGAATAAGACAAAAAGACCACTGTTGAATAGCCATCTATATATTCACAAATGTGGATTTGAGTCTTTAACTGATTTACTTAACTTTGATTATTGAAGATACTGTTCTCACCAAAACATAATTGTGAACTAGGAGCAATTCCAGATTTCACTACCCTTTGAACCTTGATTTAATTTACTCTATGTGATCATTTGATGTTGATCTTCAACAGAATGTCTGTGAACTAGCACATTAAACAAACTAATGCTACTGAAGCTCCATCTGTCCCTAAATGAAAGATAAAAGGCACCTTTTTAAGCAAAAAACATCCTTCAATTGAGCATGGAAAATTATTTAGTCCTCACTTTATTTATTTATTTATTTATTTATATTGTGCCTTTTTTACATTCCTCTTTAGACTTTTAACTCAAACCCACTTAAAAGGCCCTGTCTGTTGGAAGCAAATCTAAAGCTCTGAGCCATTCTGTGTATTTTTGTCAATTTCAATCATTCCTACTCTCTGTAGCACAGACCTCACCTAATTCTACAGGTGGCAAAACACACAGTGTCTGCCACTGGCCCTTTAGACAGGCCGACCCAAATAGGTGGTGGTGGTGC
Organism: Setipinna tenuifilis; assembly: GCA_030347295.1. Classification (NCBI taxonomy): domain Eukaryota; kingdom Metazoa; phylum Chordata; class Actinopteri; order Clupeiformes; family Engraulidae; genus Setipinna; species Setipinna tenuifilis. Next base: position 37,602,589 of record CM059265.1, read on the forward strand.
TAAGTGACAGATCAGGTCTTGAGAGACCATGGCATCTTTCATCACCTTTGGAGAGTGTTTTGACTCGGGTCACAGTCCACGCCGAGGAGTGTGAAGAAGATAAGACTGCTCTCCTCCTCCTCCTCCTCCTCCTCCTCTTCCTCCTCCTCCTCCTCCTCCTCCTCTCCTCCTACTCTTCCTCCTCCTCTTCCTCCTCCTCTTTCTCCTCCTCCTCCTCCTCCTCCTCCTCCTCTTCCTCCTCCTCCTCCTCCGTGGTGTGGCAGGCGTGAGTGTCACTCTAGATCAGTGGTTCTTAACCTTGTTGGAGGTACCGAACCCCACCAAGTTTCATATGCTCATTCACCGAACCCTTCTTTAGAAAAAAATGTAAAAATATATATGATTTTTTTACTGGTGCACAAAATGAACCGTGCATTAACAGTTCCACCGAGGCTCCACCGAATCCCTGAGACCGACTCACCGAACCCCTAGGGTTCGATCGAACCCAGGTTAAGAACCACTGCTCTAGATGAACAGGCCCCCAGGCAACGCTCCCTCAGCCAACCAACTCACATAATTCTCTTTACAGTCTTGTCAGGGCGTTCCTGGAATAACAGAAAAAGAAACAAAAGCATTTTTTTTTCTCCCCTCTGTTGAACTGGTAATTCTGTTAAGGGAGAGAGCACACCGAGGTGAATTATGTGCTGATATTGTTTTCTCATGCCCGCACACTCTTTTTGCCCGAGACCAGTGCTTTCATAACTCAGGCCTTACAGTGTGTACTTAGGAATTAGGGCCTTTTCCCTTTTCACTTGTTAAGTTGTCTGGAAAGTGTTCTGTGCCGCTCAGTAGACACAACATACGGACGTCCAACATGCCGTCTTTTGGTAGCCTCTGCATTCAAGACGTATGGTCGAAGCAGCTCTGGCCCCTAAGCTAAAAGTCTTAGGAATGTGAATCCTGTTAAGAATGCTTTAACTGCTCGATAGACAGTTCAAAGAACAAAGGGAAAAAGGGATAATCTCTGTAGGAATGCTGTGTTTATGATAATGTTATGAGCTGAGAGGCTGTAACTGTGCATTACATTTGTTAGACACGGTCTATGGGTGGTCCAGGCTGAAAAGGTAGATGGTGACAGTGCATGATGGTTACGTGGCGTGTATTACGTCTAGTCTGACAGCAGTGCGACACTTACGGAAAGATTACAAAAACATAAAAAGGCCAACAACACAACATAACAGGTCTTGGCACATTTTTATGATGTGAGTGACTTGACGGAGTTAGCGTCGCGCCACTGAAGTGTGAATGAATCCAGGCCCGTCGCATGAGTAGGTGAATGTTTTAAGGCTGTGTCACGGAGGAAGAAGTGGTAAATCTGTCTTAAGCTTTAATAGAGAACAATCCGCCGTGCCAGATTGGTGCAGTAAATGTCAGGCCAGTGTTTATTTGGCAGCCTCGCTCTCACCGTACAAGTGGTGCCAGTATTAAAGTAGCAGTGAGCTGTACAAACAAGTGGAATACCGTGTGTAAACGAAGAAGGGAAAAAAAAGTACTTTAAACATCTAGAGTTATATCCTACAATCCATTAAAAGGAACGGCACAAGCACAGTGAACTCACTCTGCAGTAGATGGCTCTGTGACATCACAGCAGTATACCCCAAGACCCTAAAGGAACACAGCTCATTTTTTTAGGAAGTAGGTTCATTTTCTAACTCCTTTAGAGTTAAACAGCGCAGCTTTAGTGTAATTTTTAATCAATTCAGATGATCTCTGGATCTGGCAGAACTACTTTGGCTAATAGCTTATCATAACTCATTGAATCAGACTGGACCAGTTAGAATGCTGCTGGTCTAATCCAATTCAATGATTTATGCTAAGCTAATAGCTAAAGTGCTACTGCCAGATTGGGAGTTCCGACTGCCAGGTCCAGAGATCGGCTGAATGGATTAAACAACAACAAAACTCTACTGTTTAACTCTAAGGGAGTTAGAAAAAATCCCCAAAAATTGGAGTGTTGCTTTAAGAACACTGTGATTAGGTACCCTGAACTTCAACATAGAAAGTTGGCAGTAGAACACTGCAGTTATAGTTTATGGCCTTAATTACTGACTCGTTACAGATTTACAAGTCTGAAGTCAATTATATATTATATTATATTATATTATATTATATTATATTATATTATATTATATTGCGTTATATAAGGCAGCACCTGAAGTTGATAAAAGTTGTGAAACCGCTATGACCTCTAGTTGACTTAACACAATAGTGCCTGTTTTTAGCACTGAACTGATGCAAACAGGGTCAGGTGGAAAAACCAAAAGTCTAATTATAGAACCAATTGAATAGCCAACTGGAAACTTTGACGCAATTACTCATTGTCACAATAACTGCGTTATGTGGCTTGCGAAGGTAAAATGAAGCAACAGTGTTTCCTGGTTGTGAGTAATTGACAAAACGCCTGAAGCTAAGGAAGAATGCTCTTCCTCTCTACCTGCTACGCTTTGGGCTATGCTTTGTCAGTTTACTGCTCCCATTTCCCCAGTGCATGACCACAACCTCTCACAGTAAACGGTCTTCACCTGGCTTCTCATATAGGTATGCGGAGTGATGTGTATTTAGCTCAGTTATGGTCAGTCGCCTTGACTTGAGGGTTTCTGTGCTCAGTGCACAGCATCAAATGCAAAGCCACTGTAAATCCCAGGCCCCCATAATGAGATTGTGTAATGGAAGCTTTACCACAAAAACAGAGTGGCCTTTGTTCAAATGAGCCGATGGATTATTATCTACCAAAGGTTTCCTTAAAACAAGGTTGTCATTTAAAAGCCATTTGTAGATGGCAGTACAGCTCTTATTGCTCAACAGTATGAACAGTCGCAGACACCCACCCTAGCCTTCGATGTTTATCGTTTATCGGTCAGAGTGAGTTAAAGGCAGAAATGTACATCTCTGCGGATGTTGTCTAACTGGGGCTTATTGTCTGGACTGAAACTTAACTTGCCTATTGCAACTGCAGATTGTGCTTTCTTTTTCTAACAATACTTTGAGATTAGAAGCAGACCTTTCTAGGAGGCATTCAAAGTGAAACCCATTTACAGCAGGAAGTTGAGTAAGTGCCTGGAGGAGGATGACAGCAAGAGTACTCACATGCGTCGTGTCATTCTAACAGGTATGACCCCGAGACCAACCGCTGGACGTTTGTGGCCCCCATGTCTGTGGCACGACTGGGAGCAGGCGTGGCGTCCTGCGGGGGGGCTCTGTACGTGGTGGGGGGGTTCGACGGGGAGAACCGCTGGAACACGGCAGAACGCTACCACCCAGACACCAACACCTGGCAACAGGTGTCCCCCATGAACTCAGTGCGGAGCGGGTTGGGTAAGTATGGCCTTGCAAAGGTCTTTCTATCCACAAACCTTTTTTGTATTATTTATGTTTCATGTTTGTTTGCAAAAAGCTTGCAGAATATTTGGTTGTTTGAAACTAATGAACTTTTATGTCCAGCAAAGTGTTCCATAGAAAGATTGTGATGTGTGATTGAGATGTTTTAGTATGCCTTAGCTATTTGTGTATCATGTTCAGCAAAGGCCTACTGTTTTTCGTTTTCTCAAACAGCCAAAAACTCTGACAGGTCTGATACAAAGACATCTATGTATTCTAAGCTATCCTTTTGACTTAGATTGTGTCTGTTCAGTACTTTCCCACCATAATTGTCTAGGTGACATGAATGGCAGAATCATCTTTCCTGTAAAAGAAAAGTAAACAAATTGAATAAATACATCATAAACGACTCAACCCTTTTATGTGTACCTGGACGTTTTAAGTTTCAGGCACACATCCTGTATAAACAGGAGGGGAAAAAATCTGCTCATGTAAAGTACATATTTAGACACACTTAAGATATGTCCAAGGATCTTAACCGTGCCGCTCTTCCAGGTCTAGTGTGTGTGGACACACACCTGTATGCGATCGGGGGCTACGACGGGCGGACGCAGCTGAGCAGTGTGGAGCGGTACAGCGTGGTGCGGGATGTGTGGGAGCCCATGGCCTCCATGAGACACTGCCGCAGTGCCCACGGCGTCACCGTCTACCAGGGCAAGATATTCGCTCTAGGTAAGCGCACACACACATATCACACAGCTAGAATCATCAGACATAGGCAAGGACTGCTAGAATTATCACACACCGGCAAGCGCCGCCAGAAACATCAGACAAAGGCAAACACCGCCATAATAATCACACACAGGCAAGCACCACCAGAATCATGCCTGCATTAGTTCAGAAGAATTAATTAATTAAACAGTTTCATGTTTCTGTGAACTGTGAACTGAACCCAACTAAACTTTTTTTGAGATTCTTGAGATTCTTGTTTTACTTTAATAGTAGCCAGTTATGCAAGGCATAACTAATTAAAAATGAATAATGTGCACATTTTGTGTGCTTCATAGACTAACTACATTAAGTCTGTAGAGAATAATTCCTCAGTGGTAAACATTGAACATAAAACTCAAAGTGAAAACCGACAAACAAGTAATGATAGTAATTATGAAAACTACATAGTGCATGTTTTACACACATTAAATACATAAAGTGTATATACTTTAAAGAGTTTGACATAGGCTATAACTTTTAACTAAATGTGCTTCATGTATGAGTAGGTTTGGCTTACCTATCGGAAATGAAATGAATAGGCATTTTTTTATGTTGTTATCCGGAATTTGTTGGTATGGTAGTTGTTTAACATATGTACAAAATTCCATTGTAGTGGTTTACACCTTTCCCTAACCGTTTGTTGGACATCCCAGGCGTACTGAAGTTACGAAGAAACACAACACTCGTTGTTTCTGTCCAGGCAAAAGTTAAGGGTGCACACAGGAAACAGCGAACGTCTAGCAAACAAGCTAAACAAGTCAGGCTTAGTTATCCTGCAGTTTAAATCAGTAATATTTTTTCTTTAATCCTGAGATCGACGATAGCACCATATGAAAAACAAAGTAAAACACAGTCAACCAAACATCCTTTTAGGTTTAAAAAAAATGTTGCGTTGCATTATGGGTAAGGAAATTAAACTTCCAGTGACCGTATTTTTCCTAAATAACAGTTTTTCTAAAGGTGTTTGCGATCACGGTTGGTTATTCCATGCGTGTTTTATTCTATACTTGTACCGCGTTTAAACTATTGGCCATATAAAATAACCTAGACAAGTAATTGTCACGGATGTAGAAAGCGAAGTTTTTCTCAGCGCACTGAAAATAACCACCTTCACCCCGCATCGATGCCATCGCCACCCGCAGCCTACAACCGTCACCATGACATTTAGGCAAATGAGACACTATCGACCAGAGACGATTAGGACGGTTAAGACTATACTTTCAGGGATCATTTCTATAGTCTCTGACTTGGAAATGCGTTTCGAAAGTGTTGCGTCTCGCTAATCACGATGAAGAGGCGTGATGTTCTTTCCTGAGCGCGAATCGGGCAGAAGTGTGTGGATTCATTCATGCGACTTTTGTCATTGATGACCGTTCCCAGTTCCATTTGGTTTTTGGGGGGGAAGGAACATGACCAGAGTGATTAGAGTTTATGTGAAAGATAAAATGTACATTCCGAATATAGTAAGGAAAATGCAGTACATGGTAGTATATCTATTGTTTACGGTGATGTTTTGATAGTCATCTAAAGTATGTTTTGTTACAGTAGTATGTATAAGAGCGACATTCACCAGTGGTGGTGTGGCACACTCCGTTCGCAATTTCCTGGTTGTCCGGTAATTTAATGACTTAATTTAACAGGTTAGATTTGGTTGGGGTGTTTTCGCCGTGGTAGGTTTACAAAAGAAAATGATAATTACTTAGATAGTCTTAAATAGTCTACATAAGTGTAAAAGAGAATTAAAAATTATTTCATATATATTTTAAATAGGACTTTTAGTCTTCTGTTGCAAAATTATGAAAATGTAAGTTAGTTGTAAGGAAGAGGGACAATATGTGTGGAACTAGAAGTTTATGCGTATATCGTTATGGAATAGACAAATGTGTTGGCTTTCCCTGCAAGAACACAAAGAGTTGATGTAGTTAGCTGAGGCCATCTTGATATAGAGGCCCTCTTCATGCCATTTTCTTCACCATTCAATACCCTGCATTCCTACAAATTTAAGGTCTTTCTAATAGGAGAGAGAACATACAAAAGAGGCTCCAGTCACCTCAGTAGTTTTCATATATAACGTACACAATAGCCTATGCAATTGTAGGCTACTTGGTCTGGCTGTGGTGAACAGGTTAGATTTAAATAGGAAAAAAGGTCTTTCAGGACTATGCAAAGTACCGGTGCATAGAACAGAACTTGCAGATTACACGTAAAGTTCTCATTACTTTGTGGATGTTTCAGTCTTCCATGAACCCGTGACTTGTAATAACCACTGATGTTAATGACAGATTCACCATAGACTGTAGAGCCATTTGCCCTGCACATTAAATGCACTAACTGGCATTCATTTTATTGCCCCTTAGGTGGCTTCAACCAGGCCGGCTTCTTGTCCAGCGTCGAGTGCTACTGTCCCGAGAACAACGAGTGGACTTACATAACAGACATGTCAATCGGACGGAGTGGAATGGGTGTTTCTGTTACCATGGAGCCTTGCCCTGGCAACCTACCTGAACAGGAAGAGGAAATATGATGTTGAATGAGATAACCTACTGATTTAACTCCAGGACTCTGGGACTCTTTCACAGACCCTGCCCATGGAGATTGCTGTAATGTCTGGAATGCTGTGCCTTCTCTTGTTTTGTTTTTACAATTTTGTAATTATTTCAAACTTCCATTGTTGTTTGCACATCCTAACGAACGCAACCCAATTGCCTCAGTATTCACCTTATTCCTTTTTTGTACACTGAATGTCAGGTCTGTTAACTGACCAACACAAAAGGTTACTGTAAAATAGCTCCATGCGCCTGGAGGTGATACCAGTTCTAACACGTTCTAACAGTTACTCTCATTACGTCTTGGAAATACCTTTTTTTCCCTCTTTTTTATTAAATAAATCTTCTCAATTTAAATCATGTTTTGGCATGCAGGCACAACTGGGAATGCTTTGACAGTCTGTATAAAATAATTGCAAAATTTACACGTGAGGATTTGGTCATTCACCTAAAAAAATATGAGTTTGCCCATGTGCCAAATGAATGCAGTTTGCATTGCTGAAATCCCATGCCGAATAAAGGGATGGTATGCCTCTCCTCTCTGTCTGGTGGTGTAGGGAATGGCTGGAGTGGGAGTAGGAGCCAGAGGCGGAGTACGGACCCTGTTGCTGGTCATTGATCAGAACCATCGACTGTATATAGAACATACGTCAGATTTTTAACTCGTGTCGGAAACAAATGATTCATATGAAGTTTAGCTTTCAGAACCCAACTTTTGGTGCATTTTTGTATTCCTGTCTCTCTTGAAATTTCTGTGCCCTTAGTACACTTACTACATGCATTCTGGCGTTAAATGTTTTTTTCTTTTTTACATTAGGATCACAGTATAAGCAGTATAATATTTTCATATAATGTTATCTCAGACACATAACTTAGTAGAATATGCCAGATGTGTAGTACTGTTATATCTTTTTATTGTTCCTGAGCACAACGTACATTTACCTTTCCAAGTATCTTATGCCGTTGTCTGTGACAATGCTTTTCACACAGAGCTCTTAAAGACGGCTGAAGCTGCTGATCTCAGTTTATTTCTGACCAACCCCAATATTATTACCTCACTGTGGCAGTGGTTACCTGTATATTTACACTGGACTGGAATATTTTTGTAAAGTAAAATTATTGAGAAACATTAAAAGGTTTCCTCACAGGTACTTAAATGAAAGACCAAGAACATCTGTCCACCCATGTGGTCTGACTACCCATGTAACCGATGGAGTATTTGGTTAGTTATTGCTTCCTCTCAGATCATTTGGCCAACCCCACAGCAAGTTAAGAGGGTATGTTTGTTTATCACCACTAGGTGGAGAAAGACTGCTGCTTCTTCTTCTTCTTCTTCTCCTTCAAAAAAAAAAAACCCACCGCAGCTGGAAGTCTGCTGTGGGCACACATTCAACTTTGTGTCGAGGAATCTGTTATCTTCTCCAAAGTGTGTCACAGCCGTGGAATCCAGCGGTGGGAGCGAGGGAGGTGAGCGGGGGACTCATCTATTTTTTCTAGAAAAACCCGCTTGGAGTGCGACACTCAACACCTGCTGTCCGACAGTATACTTGGGGCTGGAGTTTCTGGAGAAAATGAATCATAATCACCCTTTGTTTTACAACTAACACTCACAGACCTCGTACACAATCAAGAACAGATCCTCTGTTCTGTCATCCCAGCTGTCTTAGTTTTCGTAATATTTTGCACAATCCACCAACAGCGTATTCATACTCTGTGCACAATGAGAGGCAGTGGGAGGGAGCAAGTGACAACTATGTAGTAAGCCTATTCTTGTACCTTAGTCGTAGATAGTTGATTTAACACGCACTTGTAATATTTGCAACCAGGCCAGATGGTTTTAGGTCATTTTTTTTACACAGAATCTCAGCATATTTGGTGGTTAACAGAGGTGTCAATCCTGGTTTCAGAAAGTAAAAACCCTGCCATCTTTTCCTTCTAACCCAGTTGACTTCACTGAGTAGCTGATCTACCTGTCTTATTACGATCAGTTGAATCAGAGCTGGTTGGATCAAATTTATGGCAGGGTTTTTACTTTCTGAACCCGGAATTGACACCTCTGGTTGTTAAGCAGAGGTGGACATCCATATTATAGAAAGTAAATGTCCACCCACATATTGGGTTCCAAATATTCACTAAACCACTTGGTACTAATTCGCACAACTCATCAGCCTAGCAGATCAGCTAATTAGTGAAATCATATGTGTTAAGTGCACAGGCAGAAATAATACACAGCAGGGTTTTTACTCTCTGAAGGCTGCATATCCACCTCTGCAGTTAACCTGTTCTTCTGTGTGTGTGTGTGTGTGTGTGTGTACGCGTGCGTGCACACGCATGCATGGGTGTTTCTGTGTGTGTGTTTGCACATATCAAAGCTTGTGTGGAGAATGTCTGACAGGGATACACTGGGGCCATTATTTCCCTATAACTTACACAAAAGCTCCCTCCGTAACGATGGTCACAGCATTAGTCATGATGTGAGTCAGGGACGGACGTCAGCGGGTTGGGTGTTTGTGTTTGCACAGGACGTTCTCTTTGTGTTAGTAATTACTGATCTGGCGCACCACGGCAACCAGCCTAAGGGCTGAAGAAGCATCCGCATGAAGGTGATGGACAGTACAGGCATATACACATAATACAGCACACACACTCACACACACACACACACACACACACACATATACACACACACACACAATACAGCACACAAACACACACACACACACAATACAACACACAAACGCATATACACACACACACACACACACACATGCACTGTTCTCTTGTTGAAGTGATACATACTCACACACACATCACTCCTCAGTTGCGGATAACTCCCTATACACTACTCTACTTCGGCTGAAGACACACTCACCACTCTCTTAATCACGACACACTCATGCAACTGTGAAAGTGGCAGGGAGGCAGGCATACACTTGTTCAAGGAAAACATACACTCACACAAAGACATACACAGTGGTGCCTCTTGCTGACGGAAGGTATAGACCTAGATGTAGACTGCTGTCTGCCTAAACACAGAGAGTGCAGATGAGTGTCTTACTCCCGCACGCCCGGGTCCAGAGCCCCAGACCCCACTGTTGGTTTGTTTCCCCTTACGGTAATTGTTTAAGCGGGCACACATTATCAGTGCTGACGTCTCTCCCCCACCCCCAAAGGTCATCACACGTTCTTCAGTCTCTTCTTATCACATCACAGAACAGTTCATCCATGGGAGGAGGAGGGGGCTGGGGAAGGGGGGATCAGTTCATTAGTGGCCCTGACCTTCCATTTTGAAGCCTGCAGTCACAACATCTCACCCATGTGATACACAAGCTTAATGTAGAGATGGTTGCCCAGTGCAAAGCCCCTTTGGAGTCTTCCTAACTTTGTATTAGAATTCCAATTAGACTTGAGGCAAGAAAATAGTTTATTCCCACATGCAAACGTAGCCATGTTTTTATTTCTGACCAAGTCTAACTCTTAAACTACACAATTTTTCCACTGAAACTATTCTCACCTCATCATTATTGCGCATAAAGGATGATAAAGAGGAACAGGTGGGGCACAGGTGAGATGTCAAATGTGGCTTCCGTATGAGGTGGGGTAAAGGGTAACTATGAGGTGGGGTGAAAGGGCGGTATGGGGTGGGGTAAAGGGTAACTATGAGGTGGGGTGAAGGATCTCTATGGGGTGGGGTGAAGGATCTCTATGGGGTGGGGTGAAGGATCTCTATGAGGTGAGGTGAAAGGGCAGTATGGGGTGTGGTCAAGGATCTCTATGGGGTGAGGTAAAGGCTCCTTCCAGGCACTCCACATGACTACAGGGAAATGGCTGGCAGCTTACTCAGTGCCTTCTAAGAAAAAAGACCTTTTCATCACCTAACATGATGAAAAGCGTGTGATTGTTCTTCGCTGATCATATTCCACTGTCCAGTTGTAACGAGTGTATTGTCTAGCAGGGTGGCGTGTGTGTGTGTGTGGTGAGCTGCCAAGGAGCAAGAGGCAAGGGGCTGAATGGCGCTGAATGGCGCTGTCTCTTGATGACTCACTCTGAGGACGCAAGATGTGCTAGGGGGGCTCACTTGGCCATGCAGAAGAGAGAGAGAAAAAAGAAAAGAAAAAGAAAACGGGCTGCTCACTGTAGAGGACTGAGGAGAGTAAGGGATGAGGTTGGGTGGGGTGGCGTGGGGTGTTAAGGCTATGTATGAGTCACAAGAGACTAATTGTAGTGTGTCATATGCAGATGATATTGGGCTTGTTTGAAACGACTGCCTGGCTGAGTGGCTGACTGAAAAAGCAATGCATCCTGGACTTTAAATAGGGACGTTTTTAGACAATCTCGTCTGACTGTCACCATACTACATGGGTGGGTAACATGTGCTACAGTGACGTACAGACGAGGTTGTCCAAAAACGTCAGTATTTCAAGCCCAGGATGCATTGTTTTAAGCAAGCCACTCAGCCAGCCAGTCATTTCAAACAAGCCTATTGTCTCCCAGCAATCTGGACACATAGGGCTATTGTGTGATGTGTGAGGTGTGACGCGAAGATGTGTGATGTATGATGATGTGATACATGCTGCATGTTCTGTTCTTATTGCTTGTGAAGCTTGCTGCATGTCACCAGGTTAGACCCAGGCAGAACAACATTCATTATTATTCATTGTTCATCATTACTGCTTATTTGTTTGTTTGTTTACACTTCCAACACATTAAATATTTCTAAGCTTACAAATGCAAATGACATGACAGCTGCCATATCTTTGAGAGCACTGTGAACTGTAGAGCAACACGTGTAATTTGGACAAAGATTATTTTGCTACAATAGTCAGCTATACAGAAGCTGAGAGGATACACTACTATGCCCTTTGGGCTTTACTATCCTTAACCCTTTAAGGATTACAGTCACACGTGTGATTAGAACATTTGCAAAATTGGGAGTTTCCACTATGATGTAACAAATACTCAGAGGGACTTTTCACATGAAGTTCTATGACAGCTAAAGAATGTTTGTGTAGAATTCTAGAAGCAGGGATAATAATTCACTCCTCAAAGGGTTACGGGGATGACAGTATCATTATTACTTACCCTGGGTAGTCTGTTAGCCACTGGTCAATGAAATGGGACACCTCAGTTGTACTCTACAGCTGATCTGGCCCAAAACAGTCCCTATTAAAGTCTGCTCCATAGTCTATGGCTGGGAATGTTTATGGCTCCATCAGACTAAATACGGTTGGAGACATGATTGAACATTGACTAGGACTGTCAGCAGAAATTGAAGGGTTTCTTTTGTTGTTGTTGTCAATTTTCACTGCAAAGACTGAACATACAGGTAGAGGGCCAATGAATGGTGCACTGTCTTTGACAAAAAGTAAAAGCTTTGGGAATCACAGAATGTATCTGTAAAGCTCACTAGGCCTATGTGTCCATACGTGTAAGGCTAAGTGTCATTACATTGGCCTGCACACAGGGGGCACTGTGCTGCTAGATATGAGGTAGACTCATCACTGGGCAGTTGGCTTAATGTGAGAGTTACGGTGGACCTCACTTCATGACATGGATGGTATAGCAACGTGAGCGTAAAATCAAAAATGTTCTATCAGGTAATTAAAATATTGCCCTCTGTCAGTGTAATCCTTAAGCCTCTGCCTATTCTTTCAGTTCCCTTAGATGAGCTACAAGTGTAATGTACAATTACAGTGTTAGATTTCCCACATGCAAACACGTCAGACTGCAAACTAAGTCTTGGCACTATTATGTGTCAAAGAAAGCAAGACGTGCCACTCTTCTATAAAGCAGAATCGTCTCTTCTCTTCTGCTAGTTATCGCTTATCCATCACCTTACCACGCACTCCATCATCCTTACGTATACATGTGTCACTGTTTGCAGCTATCGGGCACATGCTATCGCTCAGGTTACTGATGTTGGCAGCAGGGTAACTTTGAAAGGCCATCAGTTTATGTGATAGACTTACAACTATCTGTCATCTTCATTTGGTATAGTGACACCTCATAAGTCTGACTTTCCCCCGTTTGCACAGAGCAGCAGGCTGGCTCCCAGTCATTTATAGGCTACTAATGTCTCAGTGAATGTGGTTGAGCAGATGGCTGAAAAAGAGACTTTTGTAATGCATACGTACAGCAGCCTACTGATCACAACCCCTTTAGTTCAGGACTTAGTGACCAGTGTCATTATCATCAAGCTTGAAGATCTTTAATTGTAATCACACATCTGGAACAAAACTTTCACCTGGCCCCAACTGATGTCCAGGTTGTCATCACCGAGGAAATGTCTCAGTAAAAGAAATGGACCCAACATATTTGCGTTAGGTCTGGAGCCATGGCACAGCGCGGAGTTCACAAGTGTAATCTGCCACTGAATGAGATCTGCGATGTATAGACAGATGACATCACACTGACAGGGAAACCTGAAAATAGGTGTATGTGTTCCAATGTCTCATTAACATCTTACAGCAATAGCCTATATTCTACCAATCTCAATTTACCCAATTTTGAGGGCGCACCTTATGCACTAAATATAAACAATACAGCTGACGACCCACTGAAAACATTCGGAAGGTAAGCTGTCGCTATATCATAACCTAGGTAGAAACTTTGTTTCTTATCTAAAATCACTTGGAATGCGCTATAACTGACTATATTACAATTTAAACCCAGTTACAATCTCTCTCTCTCTCTCTCTCTCTCTCTCTCTCTCTCTCTCTCTCTCTCTCTCTCTCATACAGACATATATACACACGCGCGCGCACACACACACACACACACACACACACACACACATACACACACACACAAGAGCACACATGCACACAAACACCACATCGCAGAATACTGAAATCCAAACTGTCCAACACTTATTTCTCCCAACTCAGCTCACAAGCATGACTTGACGGTTTCAAGCTCCCCACTCTGTGAATTGATTCTACTATGGTCTGCTCAAAACTAGCCTTTGTACCGCAGGGGTGACGCTCTGTGTTCTTTTATTCCGTTTCATTTATTCTTTACTTTATTTCAAACAAACTTTCTTAAAATGATTCACAACAATTATACAAAAACAAAATATCTTAGTTTTGTAATTATTATACACTTATTTGTAGTTTCGGAAAGCTATGGTAAATCGAAGTCCCTGCGTTACACAATGGAACATTCCACAATTTATTCCAGGGAAAGACTGACAGTTTTTTGGGTCATGAAGCAGCTGTTCAAGTCAGCTTCTCACCCTCCCTCCGAGAGAATAAGAAATTAGTACATTTTAAATTAGGTAACTAAAACGTTTGCTTATAAAGAGAGCAAGTACAAAGAAAAGTGTATAACTTTATTCAGAAAATACAACAGATTGAATTTTGTGTTTTATTTTTTTTTTAAATAAATGTATTTTATTTATATTTTTTTCATGAATGTTTACACAATGATAGGCCCCTAGCTCGCAGAATTTTCATCTCAATTTACTCCGATAAAGAGTATCATATCATAGTATTGCTTACCCCTTTCAAGTGTTAGACCAACCAACACACTCTACTTCTCAGAAAGTGTGAAGGCCAAATCTTTGAATGTTGATTTTTGGATGTCAGTCATCCTTGGTGGGCAAACACATAGGCGGGCAATACAACAAGAACCTAAAACAACCACCCCTTCGAGAAAGAAACAAATATTCCAAACAATGTACTTGATAATCGAGATAAGCCACTCATAGTGTCAACTTACTCGTGAAGATAGCCATAGACAAATGCTTCTCCGTAACAGATTACCATCAATTATTCAAACAGCGATGACTTTACAATAAGGTTACTGTCAGCACTTCCTCCATGACTTGCACTCACTCACACACACATGCTGTTGCAAATGTGGAGCGCCTTATTGTGAACACTAATTTTAGGGTTCTAGTAGGGGATCCTGGAGCGCCTTATTGTGAACACTAATTTTAGGGTTCTAGTAGGGGATCCTGAGGGACAAGTGTGCGTGTTGTAGCACTGGACGGGTGTACGCAGACATTTGCAAAAAACAGCCAGCGGCCTGTTGTGTGTTGTCGCATGTAAATTGTTTGGAGAGAGTGCTCGCTTCATAGCTGTTTATTAGTGTAGCATGCAATCTGGGGTTGTTAAGAGAAATGCAATCTCTTTGTTTGCATCGAAGCGAGCACAGTTTGTTTTACCTTGCAGTCTCAATCTCTGGCATCTTCACACTAAAATGTTAGCCAACACACATCGGCAGACCTCTCTCCATCTTTCTCTCTCTCTCTCTCTCTGTTTGTGTCTCTTTGTAGACGGCTAAATTAACGAGTTGTTGAGACTGACATCTCCGAGGCATACTCCAAGTACCAGGCTGCTGATGAATGGCAAAGTCAACTCAGGGTCTGTAGGAAGCCACCTATACACGACACTCCATGTGCCATCATCTGGACAAAATGGACGCTTCCTTCAGAAGGCCACTGGTCCTATGAGGTTTATCACAAACTTCTAATCCATGTAACTATTCTGTTTGGTCACTACATCATTACTTTAAAAAACACCCCCAATTCCTGACCTATAAGCTGTGTCTGTGTCTGTCAACATGTAGTAGATTCTTATTGACCCCCAGGCCCTAGCAAACAGCTTCAGAGACCCAGTACTTTTAAGTGAATTAAAATTATAATGCAATTCTCAGGGGCTTCAGGACATTGGACAGTTAGTGGAAGTTACAGGGACACTGTGACTAGATAATCTATCTTGGTTATTTATTTTCCTCCTTAAGTTGTTATGCATTATATCACTGAATGTATGACCTCTTGATGAAATGAATGGGTCAGGAGAGGATAGATCTGAGCACTGGTCTGCATTCAAACAACTTTTCTTTGCCTCGTAAATTTCTTTTACTTTCTCAGTAGAAAAGGGCCCCTACTAAAAGCCTACCTAAGGATCCTGTAGAATAAATAGGTGCGGTAAGGGTAGAGTGAGAAAAGGAAAAGAGTACTTTGTCTTAAAAAGGTGCTTAAATTTGGCTTGGGTTGAGAAATTGCTTTCCTCGGGTGTCAGCCAAAGTCCAAGTTAACATCTCATGATTCTCACCTGTTCTTATCAGGAACAAGTTGCTTCGTTATGTCATGTACAGTACATGTGTACCTTAAAGGTACCATTGGCTCTCCTTCATGGAATATTTTTAACACAAACAACAAATGTGAGAATGGAAACAGCGCAGCTGACGAGTAAAGCTATTACCATGACTTTGCCACTGTGGCGTGGCCACAATGCACATACTGGGTAGAGGAGGTGAGATCTTCCTTCATGATGATTTCCATGAGCTGTACACCTAACACTGACTGGAACAGTGAGGCTATATCAACCAAGAGGTTTTCCTGATGTGAAGTGGAATGCACATGAAGCTGGCTATAGTGTGGCACAGCTTAATTTTCAACAAGCATCTTTGTATGTATGTGTGTGCATGTGTGTGTGTACGTGCATGTGTGGCCTTTATGACTAGTGTAGA